>QNQO01001951.1:0-179624 GCA_003290165.1 Berberis thunbergii
GGTAAAAGGTCGTCGCTAATGTTCCATTCAGCGACGGTTGTTAGCTGTAGCAAATTAGCCACGAGCAGTTTGTCGTGGCTGATTCAATCAGCAACAATTGCTACAACTACGGTATTGCGACGGTTCGTGGGCTATTACTGATGAATTTTAGCTACGGTTTTCGGAACATTAGCAACGGTTGTTTACCGTTGCTAATGTCAAAAATTTTTGTAGTGTAAATCTGGGCGGTTTTTTACATTCTGTGCTTAGACCGGTTTTTAGAACACTGAATAAAACCAAACCATACTCATCAATAAATGGAAAGCTTTATTTATTTTTTCAGAAATTTAAGAAAGCTTTTGCTTGGAAATGTCTTTTAATTTTTCTTATGTTGCGACTTCTGAACACGTAAAATCAGCGCACTGGCAAGAATTGATTCTTTGTTCATGGACATAAATGTAACCGCGTAGGGATCTTGAAAAAGAAAAATCTCTCTGAGAAAGACTGAGAACTGAACATGGGAAATTCCCATTAACCAATGCAGATGGGCCATCAAAACCCTTTTCTTTTCCCTTCTAGGGATTTTCCTCACTTCAATAAACATTTTTTTTTATACATTTTCCCCATCCCCATTTCCAATATTGTACGGTACACTAGAATTTTTGGGAACTCAAATTCCACAAAAAAATAATAATGGTCTTGTATCAGAGTAGGATATATTTTCCGATATTTTTCTCTTTACCCTCCCAATATTATAAGCACATAAGATCGATTGTCAATTAATAATAAGCATATAGTTTCGAATAAAACATGAACTTAATGGTTTCTTAAATTCTATTTATGATGAACATAGTTATGCACACCTTGAGATTGTTTTAAATGGGTTGGACGCGGTTATAACCATTTCAAATGCAGATTAGATATAAGAACCTCGTACTATTTCTATTGTTTTTCAATGGTGAATTTCGTATTAGACATTTATTTCAACAATTTTTCAATTGCAAAACCATTTCCGATGCATAGCTCGACCAAGTTTTGAAATTCTAGGTCTACTAATTCTCTCATTCACATTTAATTTAGATTTTATCCATATCATTTTATGCCCTAACAAGTACTGTCAACGATTATTGAAGATAGACATGAACATGGCACACTACCCGAGTGATTTTTTATTATCGGCATCAAACCGTGTTTTCAGTTAAAACAATGTATTATTCTTTATCGTATATTACAACCTTTTTATTATATATATATATATATTTATTTTTATACTTGCAGTATGGTACTTAACATGCTCCAAACTTTCCACTAATCATTATTGGTGTCTGTCCCCAAAGACTCCACTAATAAACAACACAATTCCCCTTGTTAAGGGTAAGAGGAAGAAGAAGATACCAAGAAGAAACACAACACAAACACAAGTGATGAGTGAGATGATAATATATACCACCTTTGCATGTGAGCTTGGTTTGGTGACAAAGCTAAAGGAGATCGAAGATAGAAGTGGTGGAAAGAGGCGTGCAAACATTTTCACATGGGAAGAAATAATAGTATCAACCCCTTCTTTCTTTCCATCCTTTCTTTTCACAGCTCATCTTCCACATACTCTTCTTCTTCCTATATAGTACTCTACTATTGTACCACCACCCCCATCTCCCACCCTTAGGTGTACAATTTTTTATTATACATTTCAAGGTATCTTCTTCTTCAACTTTCTCTTTATATATACTACTACAATCGACGCCACTTGTATAATGTACATGACTTGGAGTAGAGTATGTAGATCAAATGTGTGTATTTTAATTGGTATTGTGGAGGAAAATTGTCTAAGTTCACGGGCAATTATTCTCTTCTTCGATTTTTGTATTACGTGTTTTGTATTCTATTTCGATCTATAAAAGATCTCTCGTGATTAACTCTAAATGTTATTTTAAGAGCATCCATAATAAGTAGGTTTGTAAAAAGAAAATATACCGATTTCTTGGAGAACCGGACTTTTAAGTAGTAGAATTTGTTTGATTATCGATACAAGGATCCATTAAAAATAAATCATAAATATTAAATATCAGAAGTTTAGAATTTGATTTACTCGCCAATTGTAATTCAGTTGGTTGGACGTCCACTCTCTTTGTGAGAGATCACAGGTTTCCTTTCAGACACGAAATTATATACAAATAAAATGATTAACGACCCAATAAACCTTAAAACTCTAAGGAAATTTTTTTTCCTTAAATCTTATAACGTCTCTCTTATTGTAATGGGGTTCTTAACACTATTTAACTTTTTAATTAACAAGACATTTTCCTTTTCATTTTAGACCTATTTCAAACTTCATAATAGTAAGTTTTGATTGATTTTAACCCCAAAAAAAATAAATTATTAGTCTTAACCAAGGATTATGATTTTGCGAAATTATACAAAAATTTTCGTTTATTTGAAATTACGAAAAGAAAAAGTGAGAAAGAAGAAAAATTTCGAGGTTTTTCGTAATTTGTTTTTTTTGTTTTTGTTTTTTTCTGTAAATTTTGGTTTTTCGTAAAGATACATAAACTAGCTGCTAAAAATTACATTTTTTCGAGGATTTTTTTTCAAAAAATTTAGCGATTGTCTTTGTAAATTTTGAGTTTTTATTTTTAAATTATCATTTATTCTAATTATTTATTATTTTTTTGAAACCACCCCCTAATTATCATTTCTTCTACTTATATATTGATTTTTAAAACTACCTCTTGATTTTTTAATTATATTTATTTTGGTTTCATTTAATGTGTTTAATCCAATTCTTTACTTGCATATTATTTTATTTTACATATTTAACATATCATCAAAATTCATTATATTTCATATATCTTCGAAAATTTTACGTTTTTTCTTTATACATCGAAATACTTCTTAAAATCAGGAGACCGAAATTACTTAGAAAAATGAAATCATAATGCTTGGTCTTAACCAAATAAAGTTCATAGTACGCAAAAATCTAAATTTAATATGAATCTTAAATTTAGTAGCAATTCATAAATTGTCTTGCCACATATACCATTATAATATGCCCTACACCAACTATATCAAATTTATCTCCAGTCACTGGCTCTCTTGTTAAAATATAAGAAAGAAGGTGTATCTAGAGCCCTCACATGGTTTAAGATTCAAAAGATAAACACATTTTAAAATTATCAAAGAGATGAAGAAATGTTCTTTCCATTTTCCTCCTCCCATTATTCTTGATTATTTTAATTTGGTTCTTTCCTATTCCTACAAGAAGACCCCACCCAAAGGCCCAAACGGGGAGGTCACATCGGCACGTGGTTGCTGATTCTGCCAGTTATTATATAAATAAATGCGTTTTTCTAGTAAAACAGTTAAGAGTTAAGCCTCATTCTCTCATCTCTTCCCTCCCTCCCTCCATCTCCCAGCCTGTTGCTAGCTGTCCCATTTCCCCATGTGACCTCCCCTTCCACTTTCTCTCTCTACCCCCTATTCTTTTCTCTCTCTACCCTCTCCTCACGACCCCTCTTATTGGGTCTCTCTCCCTCTTCTCTCCTCCCCACAAAACCCTTTGTTGGTGGTTGGTTGTTGTTTGTAAGAAGGGTTTTGAAGAAGAAGAAGGAGAGGGAAGAGGCTTTGTTTTTGTTTGTTATTTGTGTTTGTTAGAGAGGAGTTTTTTAGGTTGGGTTGGTTGAATGAATTGGTTTGTTATGCTTGTTTTTGGGGTTGGTTTTGGTTTGTCCCTTTAAATTACAGCCTTATATTTTAGCTTTTGTGTTGTAATAAACTTACCATAAACAAAATCCAAACATCACACCACCAATGGCACAGTTACCTCCTAAATGCCCAAACATGACCCCTACTTGGTCTAATTTCCCTCACCAGAGGATGACTTCCTTGACAAATTACACCCCTCCAACCTCCACCACAACCACCACCCAACAACAACAACAACCTTTATGGGTCGATGAATTCCTCGACTTCTCATCTACTAAGAGAAGCGCTCGTAGGAGATCTGCAAGCGACTCCATAACTTTTCTGGAGACACCTTTGATAGAGGAATGTAAGAATTCTTCAAATGCATTGATGCGGTCTACTGGGAACAATGAGTTTGATAGGTTGGATGATGAGCAACTTATGTCCATGTTTGATGACATTTCCGGCACAATGCCTCAACCTGTTTCGTCTTCAAATCCTTCTACACCTTCGGATCATAATAGTATTAATGATGAGAAGCCCGCAACAGTGACGCAATGTGATCAACAGGTGAAGAATGAGAACGGAGAGGTACAAAGCTCATGCAATACCGAACATCAACAAATTGTGCCTCCGCCTTCTAATGCCAATGCCAATGGCGAGACAGTTATTGATCCAAAGCGCGTTAAAAGGTATACACTAATTCAATTATCTAAACTATTTATAATGCAAATACTTGAGTTTAGCGAGCACTCTTAATTAATCACAAGAAGTTGTTTATATATATATCTATACAATCTATAATGCAAATACTTTGATTCTCGGTGGGTAAATGGTTAATGTTCAAGCAAGTACTTAATTGACATTCACTATATGACAGGATCTTGGCAAATCGACAATCAGCGCAACGATCACGAGTCAGGAAGTTACAATACATATCTGAGCTCGAACGTAGCGTAACATCCTTGCAGGTGAATAATTCAATTATAATCTAATTTTATAAAATTTTCAATTTTCATCACATCAACTAATTTGCTATTTTAATTTACATTGAATTTTACTAACAGAGTTTTTTTTTACTTGGATATGTAAATGCAGACTGAAGTATCAGCATTGTCACCCCGAGTTGCATTTCTAGACCATCAGCGCCTGGTTCTTAATGTCGATAATAGTGCACTTAAGCAACGCATTGCAGCTCTTGCTCAAGATAAAATTTTCAAAGACGGTATGTTCTTAGTTTTCTACAATTATTTAGCATTAATTATCAATAATTCAATGAGCACATGAAACATATAAAGACCTTCAGAATCAAAATTACAAAAAAAAAAAAAAAAAAAATCTTTCCGTAATATCAAATGGCTACATATATATATGACAGCAATGAAATCTTATCCAAAATGTGTGAAATTAATTGAACAAGATTTTTTTTTTTTTTTTTTTTTTTCCATTTAATGTCATTAGCACCTATTTTTCAAAGGCTTTAGTAAATTTTATGTGAAATGTCTTCTTCAAAATTAATTGATAGAACATGCAAAAATAAGTGTAAAGATTCCATGAGAATACCCTCACGTAGGAATGCAAGTTTCTGACATGCATGTGATGAGCTAATTGGAATAAAAAAAGCTTGCATCCCCACCTCTTGTAAGGATGATGTCATTGTCGTCCAATGTTTAAAGTTTTAAGATGTTTCTGATGAGCTAACTGTATCTCAGAAACCTGCATCTAAACCTTATTTCCAATGCAGGTTTCCAGATACTAATTATGGATGCCAAAAACTTGCATCCACTCATATGTGGTTGCAAGTTTCTGGTGTTTGCATCCCTTATTTTTGTAAGGATAAATGTTTTTTACGTCTAATATTCTTGAGATGAGTTAACTGGACGAAAGAGAAAAACATCCCGATCGACTGAGGATTTTTATGCTAGATATAGTAGTAAGGAAAACATTATATGTTTTTGTTGATTAAGTTGAGGCCTATGAATGCAGCCCATCAAGAAGCATTGAAGAAGGAGATAGAGAGATTAAGGCAAGTTTATCACCAACAAAACATGAAAAAGATGGGTGGCTCTACACCACCTCCACCTTCACAACCACAACAAACATCACCACCAAATGGAAATGGAGGAGGAGCAGAGACACACAACAACAACCACTGTATGGAGAAAGAACAGGTTCTCATAAACTGAAGAACCAATAAAAATGGATGGTGAGATGGGATGATGAGGGGATCAATGCTAACTTGCGCCTTCACGTGAGTTGTTCCCCCCAGTGTTTGTGTGGGTAGGCCCCTTGCAAACCTTACTAAACTTGGTGGGTGTTAGTATGACACGTGGCACTTCTAAAAATTTTTAATTAATTAAAGGGGATGGATGAGGGGTCAGAGAGGAGAGGGGAGGGGGTGCAACCTAATGATTTTTTATTTTATTTTTATTTTTATTTTTTACTTTTTTTTTATCATGGGGTTCAATTCTTTCTTTTACTTTTTTTTTTTTTTGGGTTAAAAAAGAAAAAGAAATATTTTGGGGAGGCAGAATATGGTGGTGGGGTGGTGTGTGGAGGTAGTGTGATTTGCTTATAAATGTATGATTGATGTACTTTTTATTAATGTTCTTCTTTATTCTCCTTGTTGACATAATGTAATCTCCCTTTTATGTTTTATTTTTAGAGTTTTTTGTAAAGTATTATGTAAACAGCCGTGCGGCATTTCGAGCCTTTAATCACAGGCTTGATTTGAAATTCTTATTGGGTGGAGGTCCCAGACCACTCAAAGCCTTTTTACGAGCCCAAGATTACTAGCCCATTTAAGCTCTTTTTGGTATATGGTAAAATAGTGCATATGCAAAAATTTACTATGGTTACATAAATTTATGTGCTTGATTAACTTAATGAAGAATTAGAATTCGGGACCAATACATTTTGTCACAACTATCTTCTTGCCTAACCAAGTGAGGTTAGCAAGTGTAAATAATGTAGAGTATTCCACATTGTTCTAAAGAGTTCTCTAGAACCTTCCATAAAATTTCAGAGAGTTCCATAGGATTCTAGTCCTTCGATATTTCTAAGGAAGTGTGTAGAAGTTCATTGTAGACCGTTAGATCAAATTGATCACCACTTTTCATTGAGGAGGTGGAGTTGTATAAATAGGCTAAGGCCTCATTTGTTGTAGTCACCTCAGAGAATTCAAGCAATACAAGTTTTAGTTCTCTTAAGCTCTCTTGTGTGTTCTTAATTTGCTTAGCTTTCCAAAGTCTAAGTAAGTCTTTTGTGGGCAAGGCTGACTAGCTTTTTTGATAAGTTGGGGCAAAATTTACTTGTGCCGCATGGGAAGTACTTGTGAAAAGAAAGTCCGTGACAGTAGGTATTAGAGCAAGGTTGGTGAAATCTTTTTACACAACAGAATGTCGTCAAAGGTCAACAACTCATCAATTGGCAACAACGACAAATGTGGGAAAGTCCGCAAGGACAAGTCGAAGGACATGATCGCTGCGATGGATGAAAGGTTGGCTAAGTTGTGTGCCACCATGTCCGACTTGAGGGAGAAAGTCTGGTCCGACTTGAGGGAGAAAGTCAACCAACGCATCGAGGGCCAAACGTCCATAGGGAGGACCAAGAGCTCCGGGAAGAGATGCAAGGAGCCTTGAATGCAGTAGTGGACATGGTATCCAGAAAGATTGAGTCCCTTGAAGCCAAAATTGTTGCCAAAGATGCGGAGATGCATGCTTACAGAGAAAGAGTTGAGAAGCTAGAAACTCAACTCAGTGTGTATATGGCTCGGGTAGCCAATGGTGGGACAACACCAGAAACAATCACCCATAGAGTCAAAGCTCCCAAACCTAAGGCCTATGGTAGGACAATGAGTGCAAGGGAGATCAACAACTTCTTGTGGAACATGGAGCGTTAATTCGATGCGGTTTGCATAATAGATGAAGCATCGAAGGTACGTAGTGTCTCCTTATATTTAAATGACGTTGCTACAGTTTGGTGGCGCAGAAGGTCTGATGATGTCAATAAGGGATTATGCACCATCGACACTTGGAAAGAATTCACGAAGGAACTCAACAGACAATTTTACCCGGAGGATGCCGAAAACGACGCTAGAGCGAAGTTTCGTCGCCTTAAACATAAGGAAGGCCACATTAGGGAGTATGTGAAGGAGTTCTCGGAGTTGCTCTTGGAGATTCCTGACATGGGAGAAAATGATGTTTTGTTTAGCTTCCTTGATGGCCTAGCAGGTTGGGCCAAGTTAGAATTGAAGAGGCGAGGGGTGCAGGACCTTGCAACGGCTATGGCTGCGGGCGAATCCTTAATTGAGTTCAAGAGAAATGACTCATCAAAGGGGCAAGGGAAAAGGCCGAGTAATGATGACAAAGGTGGGGGAGACAAAGGGAAGTCCTCCAAGGAACACAAGTACTCCAAAGACAAGGGAAAGGAGAAAAGAGATGGATCACCCAAGAAGATATCTTGTTTCATATGTAGTGGACCCCATCAGGAATTCGAGTGTCCCAACCGGGGGAAACTTGCCGCACTTGTCATGGAGGAAGAAGCAAAAGAGGAAAGGATGATCGCCTCAATGAATCTCCTAAGTGCCATTCAAGCTAAGGTCGAGGAACAACCACGTGAAAGGATGTACGTGGAGACCGAGATCGGGAACAAGACTTTGAAAGCCATGGTGGATACCGGAGCCCACACAGTCTACATGGCCAAAGACCTTGCTGAAGAAATTGGCCTATCATATACTAAGGAAAAAAGATATATCAAGGGAGTCAATGCTAAAAGTCTCCCAATTGAAGGAATAGCTCGTGACACCGATATTCGGCTTGGACAATGGCGAGGTAAAGTCGACATAACTATTGTTCCAATTGATGATCACAAGTTCTATTTGGGTATAGACTTCTTGGACATAGTGAATGCTTTTCTGGTCTCATATGTGCATCAGGGAGAAGGGACAACCTCGTGTTATGCCCGTGGTACGGGAGATAAGTAACGAGAGAATGATGTCCGCTCTCCAACTTTCTAAAAGAGTAAAGAGGAATGAGCTTACTTACTTGGCTACCCTCAAGGAAGATGAAGGTCCCATGGATGGAGAGGTGAATGCACCTAAGGCTGTCCAAAATGTTCTCAAGGAGTACAAAGATGTTATGCCTGCCGAGTTGCCTAAGAAGCTTCCACCAAGGAGAGAGGTGGATCATGCTATTGAGTTTGACGTTGGAGTAAAGCCACCCACATTTGCTCCTTATCGTATGGCACCTCCTGAGCTCGAGGAGTTAAGAAGACAATTGAAAGATTGATTAGATGCTGGTTATATCCGACCCTCCAAAACTCCATATGGTGCGCCAGTCTTATTTCAAAAGAAACATGATGGATCCCTACGGCTTTGTATTGACTATCGGGCACTCAACAAGGTCACTATCAAGAACAAGTACTCGATTCCACTTATTGAGGATCTCTTTGATCAACTTAGTGATGCAAGGTACTTTACCAAGCTTGACTTGCGTTCGGGATATTATCAAGTCCGCATAGCCGAAGGAGATGAACCAAAGACGACATGTGTTACAAGGTACGGGTCTTACGAGTTCTTAGTCAGGCCATTTGGTTTAACTAATGCACCGACCACATTTTGCACTCTAATGAATAAGGTAATAGCTCCTTACCTTTGTCGGTTCATAGTTGTGTACCTTGATGACATTGTGATCTGTTGTAAGACATTGGAGGAACATGTGGATCACTTTATTCAAGTGTTCCAAACTTTGAAGGAGAACGAACTCTATGTCAAAAAGGAGAAGTGCTCATTTGCCCAAGAGGAGGTGACATTCTTGGGTCATATCATTGGCAAGGGCAAGCTTCATATGGACAAGTCCAAGGTACAAGCCATCGAAGAATGGGAACCACTGACCAAAGTCACCGAGTTAAGATCTTTCCTTGGCTTGGTGAACTATTATAAAAGGTTCATCAAAGGCTACTCTTCCATAGCCGCTCTATTGACGGACTTGCTCAAGAAGGGACGAAGTTGGGATTGGAGTTTAAAATGTCAACAAGCTTTCGAAGGATTGAAGAAGGCAATTGTGGAAGAATCGGTGTTGGCACTTCCCAACCATTTTATGTCTTGTGAGGTACATACGGATGCTTCCGACTTTGCTATTGGTGGAGTATTGATGCAAGAAGGGCATCCTATTGCCTTTGAAAGTAAGAAGCTCAATGATACTGAGAGGCGGTACACAGTGCAAGAGAAGGAAATGACTGTTGTTATGCATTGCCTGCGAACATGGCGTGCTTTGGAGAAAATTTGTGGTCAAGACCAACAATGTTGCAACTAGGTACTTCCAGACATAGAAGAAGCTCACACCAAAACAAGCTAGATGGCAAGATTTCTTGGCAAAGTTCGATTACACTTTGGAGTACAAGTCTGGCAAGGCTAATCTTGTTGTGGATGCTTTGAGTAGAAAATGAGAACTTGCTGACATAAGTCAACCTCAAAGCAACTTGAAGGGACGCATAAAGAATGATTGACACATGATTCCATGGCTCAAACCATCATAGCTCTTTTCAAATATGGGAAGACAAGATGGTTTTGGGTGGAGGACGACTTGATATACTCTAAGGGAAGGAAAATCTATTTTCCACCTCATGACAACCTAAGGAAGGAAGTTTTGAAAGAACGCCATGATAGCAAGTGGGCGGGACATCCAGGTATACATCAGACTCTTGCTCTTGTGGAAGATTCCTATTATTAGCCACATATGAGGGATGATATCGAAGCATATGTGAAGACTTGTCTTGTATGCCAACAAGACAAAGTGGAGCAATAATCACCTGCCGGTTTGCTTAAACCCCTCCCCATCCCAGAGAGACCTTGGGAGAGTGTTTCCTTAGATTTTATAGTTGGGTTGCCCGCATAAGAAGGTTGCAATTGGGTACTTGTGGTCGTGGACAGATTTCGAAGTATGCCACCTTCATTCCCACATCCAAGGAGTGCACAGCCGAGCAAGCCGCACATTTATTCCTCAAACATGTGGTGAAGTATTGGGGTGTGTCCAAATCTATCATCAGTGATCGGAATATTCAGTTCATGTTGAAATTTTGGACTGAGTTGTTCAAGTTATTGGGTACCGACCTTAATTTCTCTACTATCTTTCATCCTCAAACGGATGGTCAGATGGAAAGGATGAATGCCTTGCTGGAGTTATATCTTAGGCACTATGTGAGTGCCAACCAGCGAGATTGGGCTAAGTTGCTAGATGTTGTCAAATTTTCGTTCAACTTGTAGAAGAGTGAAGCGACGGGTCATAGCCCATTTGAGATTGTCATGGGATAACAACCTATGACCCGGAGCTCTATTGCCACTGGCTACACTGAAGTGAGTCCATCAGCCTATAAGTTTGTCAAATGATGGAATGATCAAATTGATGAGGCTCGAGCTTACCTGGAGAAGATATCCAAGAGGATGAAGAAGTGGGCCGACAAGAAGAGATGACCTCGAGAGTTCCAGGTTTTAGACCTTGTGCTTGTCAAGATGCATGCTCATGCCAGATTTTCAGGATTGCATCGTGGCCTTATCAGGAGATATGAGGGCCATTTCCCCATAGTCAAGAAAGTGGGAAAACAAGCATACAAGGTCAAGTTGCCGCCAATGATCAAGTTTCAATTAATCTTCCATGTGATCGTACTGAAACCGTATAAGGAAGATCAGGATGATCAAAGCAGAGAAGTTTCACAAAGAGCACCAATGGGCATGAGGATCCAACATGACAAGGAAGTAGAAACTATCTTGTCAGGTTGTGTGGTGCGCCATTCCAACCAACCTCTCACACATGAGCTACTTGTCAAGTGGAAGGGATTGCCAGAAAGTGATACTAATTGGGAGCCAATCCAACATTTGTGGCAATTCAAGGAGCAAATACAAGCGTACGAAGATTTGAAGGCAATGAGGACGTTGCCTGATTAGGTGGGAGAGAATGTCACAGCTATCTTTTTGCTTAGCAAAGTGAGGTTATCAAGTGTAAATAATGTAGAGTATTGCACATTGTTCTAGAGAGTTCTCTAGAACCTCTCATAAAATTTCATAGAGTTCCATAAGATTCTAGTCCTTAGATATTTCTAAGTGTGTAGAAGTTCATTATAGACCGTTAGATCAAATTGATCACCACCGTCCATTGAGGAGGTGAAGTTGTATAAATAGGCTAAGGTCTCATTTGTTGTAGTCACCTCAGAGAATTCAAGCAATACAAGTTCTAGTTCTCATAAGCTCTTTTTTTTGATAAGTCGGGATAAAGTTTGCTAATGCTGCACCGAAAGTACTTGTGAAAAGAAAGCCCGTTCCCGTGACAATTTGCATCAGTTTGCAAAATGTATTATCTTCAGTGGAGCCTTAATGCAGACTTAAATACCTTTTTTTTTAATTTTTTTTCATCAGATCCGTATAATGTGTCTATCCAGTTTATCTTGTCATTCTTGGGCCTTCCTGCTTGCCCACTATACCTTGAAGGACCTGCTACTAGTGATGGAATACTCTCCTGTGGTGGCGCTCTCGGCTTAACACTGGATATGGGTCAGGTATACCTATAGGATCTAGTATTTATAGGTCAAAACTTCTGCCTACAAGATCCTTTTCTATTCTTTTGGTTTCAGTTAAAAATCCATGAAAAACAGTGAAAAGTGGACTAAATTAAGGTGCAGGCAACTTAATAAACGTGTAGTAGAGTCTATTAACATTACAGAAGAGATTTTAACATATGATAAGCAATGTCTAAAGGCAAATGCTGCCATTAGCGGTTGCCCACAGGAAAAGCACAGACAAGCCTATCTCAACCAGGAAACGTTGCTAAACTTGAAAATCGCTTCCTGGTTTTTGAGTGTCTAACATATGTTTCTGACATTTCAATATTTCTCACTGAAGATTCTCCCTGCTGGTTGTCTGCAGTAATGTAGGAGTTCAAATACTCCTCGTTTGGTGCTACCAAGTTCTCATTTGCACTGTTCAAGGGTTGTTCCTGAATTAATGATTCCTGAACTGGAGGTTCATTACTGAGGTAGGATGCAATTCTATTGACTCGATTCCACAAACTCTGGTTTGGATCAGGAGAATATGAATGGTGTCGAAATTTCGTGAATTGTTGAACAATATATAGTAACAGCATAATAGTAGAAGTAATAATTGTGGCTAGGAAGAGAACCCAGAAATTTTCGAGACTTATTCTTTTATTCTCTATGTTCTCTGAGCACTGAGAAGATTCGGGGAACCATTTTTGCTCAAGTCTGGTTATGGTCCCATCTTCAGATATCTTTAGAATGGCTTCTGAGATGTCTCTGGCTATTGGAGAGCCTTTCGGAAACACCTGAATAGTAAACCATGCATTTTTATCAGTTTTAACAATGTTGTTTGAGCATTCAAGTGCTTAAGAGAAGGTAATACTCACAAAACCCAAGCCTCCAAACCGGTATGTCAGGCCGGCGCCTTTGTAGTCTTTGCAGTTTTGGGAAAGAAAAACTTTTGCATAAGGAACTTCTAAGAAGGCTGCCTTGATTGTCCCATTTTTGAATGCATCGGGATAGTCATGCTCACTTGTGATGTTTATGATATTGTTTGATTGAAAAAGAAGCACATCTTTTAAGTACTCTCTCACAAATGAGTCCCGATCACAACCAACGATTGAATTGCTCCTCCTTAGTGCCTCAATATTGTTCACTGTTGGCTCGAGGATTTGCACTGTCAGCATGGAAGTCAGATTAGCAGTATAGCTAGAGGTCACCACGAAAACAATAAAGAGCCACACCATGATCACTACTCGAGTGTAGTTGCTACTTAGTCTCTCCCCTGTAAAAATGATAAAACTATTCTTATCTGTAGTCTAATGAATAACAATCACAACAACAACTTAAAAGAGATGCTTACGATGTGCAAAAAAGAGAGTAGAGAAGGTGAACCACAATGCTGTTACCAGTTGATTCTGCCATGGGCCTCGGAAGTCTGAATTGGATCTGTGTTCCAATAACCAAACCACGAACGTAGTATATACAAAGACCAAGGTTGTCACTTGCCACATTGCCTTGGTGAAAGGCTTCATGAACAACCATACCTTCTCGTGTGATTTCACAGGGACTATCATGTATAGACCTGACTCTGCATAAGGCTGAGTAAACTCGACAAATTTGGATCTGTTGGCTAAAATAGTCACATCACCCACCACTGCATCAAAATTCTTCAACCAAAAATCACGAGTTTGAGCACAGGTATTAAGTTGAAGCATTGCAATCAGAAAACTTTTGTTTAGAACTCGTTGACAAGCAGTAATCTATTGACGTTATTTTAGAAAGTATTAGTAGTCATGTACTTATCACAAAAAAACAATTACCAAGTAGTTCTAGTTTCATTTTGAAGTTTTGGTTCGTCGAGCACAAAAAACAAAAGGGCACAAGTACTAAACAAACTGTAAAGCAGCATAGATTTGTCTTGTTTGATACTGACAGTAGATATTATGTAAACTCTAAGCAATTGCTCTATGAAAAACAGAATGTAAGAAAAAGGTGCGGGACCACCTTAAGATACACCTGATCGATCAGATTTTCATACGTCCCATTGAATGGGTAATACTCATATGGTAGATCATAGTTGAGTCTCTTCCTAGCCTCTTTGAAAACGTCAATGCTGAAACCTTCAGGATGTTCTCCCTGTTTTACCTTCACAAACTTCCCCAATGAGTTTCCCCCAGGAATACCTATCTTCAAAGGATTTTCATCAGTAGGCATCAACCATCCTTTTGGGGGCCTTTCTTTTAGTCCCCCTGGCCAATACACCGTATTACCTCCCAATACTGCCTTATCCTCTTCACAACCTCCTCTGCTACCCATCTCTTCATCATCACAGAATCCAGACTGCGATGACCAGAATTTGAGATCTATATAAGTCTTCCCAACAACATTAACAATCTGATAAATCAATGGACTAGATAATCCACCGTTGTTGAATCGAATTTCACCACTTAAACCATTAAAAGTAGTAGCTCGGAAGTTTTGTAACAATGTTGTTGAGGTTCCATTATAGATAGAATTCTCCATTGTTTTTGTAATAATAGAAATGGTATCGTATGCACGAAGAGCACTGATTCCAGGCTCATACTTATCTTCTTCCGGATATGCTGAGCGAAAGCTATTTCTGAAATTGGTAGTGAAGTCATTGAAGACTGGGCTAGTTTCAGAGAAATGGGTCTTGATGCCTATGACACCTTTCATTGACTGCATAACTGATGAGTTGAACGTGTCGAATAGGTTTGTGATTGAATCTGTAGTAATCCAAACTGAATCTCTCTCCATCAATCTCAGTCGATTTGCTAGTGAAAATAAATGTGTCACTAGCTGAACCGATAACCGAAAAATTACGAAGACTCTGGACTGCTTGTTCACCATTATATTAACCAATTCTTCTATAATGACAGTATTTGGATCTGACAGAGTAGAGAAGGGTGGGAAAGCCACCCAGTGTTCAATTTCCGAACCAACACTGCGTAGAGCATCAGAGAAAAGTTCAAGGGTTCCCGTGTCAGTACCATAGTTGTCATCTTCATAGATTGCTATGACTTCACGCCAACCGTAGGAGGCAACAACGGATGCAAGACAATTCATCTGTAGAGAGTCATTGTAAGCCATTCTGAGTAAGAAAGGCCATCTTACCGACGTTAAGGGAGGGGGGATGGACGGTGCTGCAAATGAGAGAACTGACACTTGCGCTTGGTTAGCGAATTCAGCAACTAATACTGTATCCTGCCACGTCTCCATTCCTATAATTATTGTTAGAGCTTCATGCTCTTTGATAAGAATATTTGCTACATCCAAAATTGATTAATTAGTATGTACTTTAATGAAAATGAGTTCTTTGATGAAGCAAGTTTAGAAAAGAATTAACAAATACCAGCTGTGTATGCTTGGAGGGGATCACTGGCAGAGTCACTGACGTTGAGGTCTAGCTTGTACTTATTGCCTGAGCTATTGTTGAACTCTTGTACTGCAATTTCCATGGCTATCTTCTCTTGTTTTCCAGTACGCGAGTTCATATCAATTACAGCCCCAATATTCACTATTTGGGTATCGTTATAACCTTGGGCTGCTAAAGTAGCTGCATGGTTGATCAAAATGAATAAAACTACAAAAAACTTGCTTGGAGAAGATGAAGTAGCATTTGAATGAAACATTTTTGGATGTGTTTTGTTAATCATTGGACGAGCAAGGCTTTTATTTATAGAGCTTAAACTTAGAATTAAGGAAGTTTATTGGAAGTTAGAAGACCAAATTCTGAAATCTAGAAACTACTTGGTTGGTGTACTGTCTTTGTAATCAGTAGTTGTTTTCTATTTATGTATAATTTTCAAACAATTACTCTGACTTCCGTTATAAATGGAGACAAAGACCAATGTCGTACTGCTGTAATCAATATTTTGTTGAACATAATTTATAAAAGTATTACTTTATTAAAAATGAAATTTCAAGTAATTATCTGTTCCTCCAATAGTCTGTCTTTCTACGAAGAAAAAATGTGATTGAAAGCTATCCAGTGTTCGATTTCCAAACCAACAATCAATGTTGCCCTAAGAAATTTCAAATACTTGTCTTCTCCTCCAAAAGTCTAATGAAATTTAGAAACTACTTGGTTGGTATACTGTCTTTGTAATCAGTAGTTGTTTTCAGTCAAATTACTATTTATGTATATTTTTAAAACAATTACTGTGACTTCGGTTATAAAATGGAGACAAAGACCAAATTTATAAAAGTATTACTTTACTAAAAAGAAATTTCAAGTAATTATCTGTTCCTCTAATAGTCCGTCTTTCTATGAAGAAAAAATGTGATTGAAAGCTATCCAGTGTTCGATTTCCAAACTAACAACCAATGTTGCGCTAAGAAATTTCAAATACTTGTCTTCTCCTCCAAAAGTCTGTTTTTCTAGGAAGAAAAAATGTGATTGAAGTCCACCCAGTGTTCAATTTCCGAACCAACGTTACCTAGGGCATCAGAAAGAAGTTCAAGGGTTCCCATGTCTATAACATAGTTGTCATCTTCGTAGATTGCTATGACTTCACGCCAACCATAGGAGGCAAAAAAGCGAGGCAAGAAAACAGTTACTGCAAATGAGAGGACTGTTACGTGCCCTTGATTAGCGAATTTAGCAACTAATAGTGTCTCCTGCTATATCTTCATACTTAAAGGAGTGTTTGGCTGGATGAAATCTTATGTCGTGAAAATTCATGAGGGCATCTCTACATTTAAGGCTAAATTGATGTAACACTCATCATCCACCATTATATTTGGCGGGAATGAAAATCTTACACTACGCCAAAATTGCTCATTAATAGCGGTCGATGATAGCGTTTTTATACTCATTTTTATGAAAAGCCAAATTTTAACAACATTACAATATTAAAACGCTACCAAAAAAAGCGGGAGATTAAAAATGATGAAGCCGCTCGATTTTGTTAGAAATGTTAGAAAACTATTTCCTTTTACACAGTTCTCTTTTAGGAGTATGAGCGACAGAGAGGAGTCGAGGGAGAAGGGAGAGAGAGATCCAGAGAGAGAAGTGCAAAACAAAAGATGCGTGATAATTTTCTGACAAATCAGAACCAAAGATGTGGAGAAGGCTTTCCTCTCAGCTCCAACCATGCCTCCGATCTGCCAGATTCGTCTCATCCAAAACAACCCCAAGGTTTCTCGATGCCCCTTCTTCTTCTTCAACGACTACCCCGATCACTTCTCACTTGTTTCAGAGAAGTTTATTTGTTGAAGCTAGTAAAGAAATAAGTTCTTTGAGGTTTCAAATCTTTTGATTTGGATGATTGGGTTGTTTCTTGTGAAGAAATGTTAGACACAAAGGAATTGATTTGTGTGTATTGTCTTATCTTTCTCATTCACAATCACCTGTTTATATACAAACTAATCCAGAGAATATTGTGAGAATATTCACAATATAATCTGCTAATTTCCTTAATACTATTATACAATATTGACTCTATAAGCAACTTTCCTAATACAAATATTCCCAATCAATCAGGATATTCGTAATATATTCTCAATACCCCCCCTCAAGTTGGTGCATGGAGATCCCATATGCCCAACTTGCGAAGTAGATACTCATATTGTCGTTTGCCCAATGCTTTTGTGAAAATGTCAGCGAGTTGCTCATTGGATGGGACAAATGTGGGATTGATATGTCCAGCAACAATGTCATCACGGACAAAGTGACAATCGACCTCAATATGTTTTGTCCGTTCATGAAAAACAGGATTTTGAGATATATGGAGAGCCGCCTGACTATCACAATGAAGAGACATAGGACGTGTGTGAGGCATCCCGAGGCTAGCTAAAATAGCTTTAAGCCATTTCAACTCACATGTAGTCATAGCCATAGACCTATATTCCGCCTCTGCGGAGGAGCGGGATACTGTATGTTGCTTCTTTGTCTTCCAAGATACCGGCGAGTTCCCAAGGAACACCAACTAACCAGTGAGGGACCGCCGAGTCAAAGGGCATCCGGCCCAATCAGCGTCACACCACCCATGTAACTGCAAGTCACACTTACTACTCAAATGTATACCTTAACCTGGATTACCTTTTAAGTACCGAACCACCCGCAAAGCAGCTTCCCATTGGTCCGCCCGAGGATGTTGCATAAATTGAGATAAAACATGAACACTATAAGATAATTCAGGTCGAGTGAAACACAAATAAATTAGCCGTCCCACCAAGCGACGGTAAGGCTCCGGGTCAGCGAGCTTTGGACTCTTGGACAAGGCGAGTCGATGATTCTGTTCCAATGGCACCGCCGCGGGCCTTGCCCCTAGCAATCCGGCCTCAAAGATGATATCTAGCGCGTATTTGCATTGACAAAGCACAAACCCATCTGGTCCACGTGCCACTTCAACCCCCAAGAAATACTTTAAAGGACCCAGATCTTTCATATGGAAACAAACACTGAGGTAACCCTTGAATTTCTGTATATCCCCCGGATTACGCCCAGAGATGATAAGGTCGTCGACATAGACAAGAACACTGAGCTGAACCGCACCTCTTTGTAGAGTAAACAAAGAATAATCTGAATAAGATTGTCGAAAACCATAATTCTTCAAAGCAGTTGACAGTTTAGCAAACCAGCATCGGGGTGCCTGCTTCACCCCATATAATGATTTCCTAAGCTTGCACGCCTTTTCAGAAGTCCCCACCTGAAAACCGGGTGGTAATTTCATGTATACCTCCTCCGTAAGATCACCATGTAGAAATGCATTATGAACATCCATCTGATGGACTTCCCAATTCTTGGCAGCCGCAACGGCAAGAAAGACCCGTACTGTAACCATCTTAGCTACTGGAGCAAAAGTCTCTGTATAATCAACTCCTTCAATTTGATGATTCCCAAGAATAACCAGTCGAGCCTTCAATCGCTCAATGGTACCATCAGAGTTATACTTGATTTTGTATACCCACTTGCATCCGAGAGTTTTCTTTATTGGTGGCAATTCTGTTACAACCCAGGTTTCATTAATCTCAAGAGCCTCAATTTCTCGTTGCATGGCATCCCTCCAGCGGCTGTCTTTCACGGCCTCAGAATAGCACACAGGTTCCCGATTTGTTGTCAAGGCTGCAAGAAAATGTCTATGTCGCATAGAAAAATTATCACAATTCACATAATGTGCTATGAGATAGGGTGTACCTGAGGAATGCCGTGGTACGGGTGAAGGAGGTACGGATGGACTCATTTTCTGAATGGTATGAGTAACATAATCACGGAGTCGTATCGAGGCTTGTCTTCTGCGTTGACCCCTGCCCAACACATCTTCCTGACTTGCGTCCGGGTTGTCCTCCTGGTTCGCACAAACCGGCTGCCCAGCAGCCTCATCCGGCTGTACAAACGCCTCGACACCAGCATTTGCCCCATCCTCGGCACACACCGACTGCCCAACAACCCTATTTGGCTGAACAAACTCCTCGGCACTAGTCGACTGCCCAGCAGTCCTATCCGGCTGTACACACTCATCGGCACCCCCCCTCAAAACAGGCGTAGATGTCTCCTCAAAGTCCTCTTGAACTGCCTCGATATTAGGCAGACCATCGTGGTCTAAATTAAAATTATCTGCAAAGGGAAAAACTCCTTCCGAGAATACAACATTACGAGAAACAAAGAAATCTTGTTTCTCCAAGTTATACAAACGCCACCCCTTTTTTCCATAAGGGTACCCAACAATGACGCACCTTCGACTTCTACTGGCAAACTTATCCCCCGTCTGCACATGCGCATAACACAAGGACCCCAAAATGCGCAAGTGATCGTAAGTTGGTGTGCTGCCATACAAGACACTATAAGGTGTTTTCCCATTCAAGACCAAGGAGGGAGTCCTATTTATCAAGTATCCAGCCGTCAACACACATTCTCCCCAAAATTCAATAGGAAGAGAGCCCTGAAAACGCAGCACCCGAGCTACGTTCAAAATATGTTGGTGTTTCCGTTCAACCCGCCCATTTTGTTGAGGTGTTCCCACACAGGACGTTTGAAAAACAATCCCATGATCAAGAAAATATTGTCGCAGGCAAGTGAATTCAGTGCCGTTATCACTCCTCAAAATTTTTACCTCTTTATCAAATTGTCTCTTAACCATCGAGAAAAACATTTGAAGAGTACGAGAGACCTCTTTCTTATCAACAAGTAAATAAATCCATATAGCACGGGAAAAATCATCAACAATGGTCAAAAAATAAGAAGCACCACAAGAAGAAGTTGTTCGATAAGGTCCCCATAAATCAGTGTGAATAAGTTCAAAAATAGTCGAAGCTTTATGTTCACTAACAGGAAACTTATCTCTACTTTGCTTTGCCCTCTGGCAGACGTCACAGTTTTTATTCAAGCGATTTTTCTTTTCACTAAAACTGACGTCGGGAACTAACTTTGTTACCTGTAGAGATGGATGACCCAGTCGCTGGTGCCATAGATCAAGAGACACCACACTATTGGCCTTTATTGCGTGAACCTGTGGCAGCCCCCGGAAGTAATAGAGTCCATCGCGTCGTTCACCCGCACCAATCAGTATCCTCGAAGTGCGGTCCTGTATAACACACAGATCATTAGTGAATTGGACAAAACAGTTATAATGATCAGTCAATTGCGACACAGAAATTAAATTGCAAGTTAGCCCTGGCACATAAAGAACATTTTGCAAACAGAAATTTCTGTCAAGAAGGATCGTCCCCTCCTTAGTGGCGATAACGCTACTCCCATCTGGCAATCCCACGGGACATTGAGCAATCTCCCTTAAGTCACGGAGATCCCCGATCGTGCCAGTCATGTGATTCGAAGCTCCCGTGTCAATAATCCAAGGCGTACCAATCATCTTATCGGTCGTTGCGGATTTTGACCCGCCCAGCATTTGGAGAAGTGTCTGCCACTGGGTGGTATTCAGCCCGGGCAGTGGAGATGCATTTGTCTCAGTCACCCCTGCCCCAGAAGAACTTGTTTGAGCAGCGTTGGCACCGCCATCCATGAGCGGTGTTCACAAAGAAATCTCAAACCGCCGCAGAAAGAATCAAAGCTGTACTCACGACAGCCAGAGAAGATAAACTCTCCTTTTTTTTTTAATATATTCCCTTTTTTTTCGTTTCTTTTCTTTTCTTTTTTTACTTAAACATAAACACAATCAACAAGACAAACACTCAAAGAAATGACAGATCAGCTCACAGACGATCAGATCTCTGAGTTCAAGGAGGCCTTCAGCTTGTTCGACAAGGATAGTTCAGTCTTCGATCAGAGGTTTCAATAGTTCAGAGGTTCGATCGGATCTGAATCAGTTCAGATCTGAATCGCACAGGTTCTTCGATCAGGCCAGAGGTTCTTCTTCGATTCAGGTTCGATTAGGATCGATTAGGATCGATCAGGTTCCTGGAGCTTCGATCAGGATCGATTAGAGGTTCGATCAGGTACCTGTTCGCCCTTTATGATACTCATATGATATGCTCTGATACCATGAAGAAATGTTAGACACAAAGGAATTGATTTGTGTGTATTGTCTTATCTTTCTCATTCACAATCACCTGTTTATATACAAACTAATCCAGAGAATATTGTGAGAATATTCACAATATAATTTGCTAATTTCCTTAAAACTATTATACAATATTGACTCTATAAGCAACTTTCCTAATACAAATATTCCCAATCAATCAGGATATTCGTAATATATTCTCAATATCTTGTTTTTCAAAATGTTGTTATTCTTTTGTAGACATTGTTCTCTCTAAGAAGAAGAGGATTGAAGATGTGATACCTATTCTACTGATCATGAAAATGAAGAACTTGAAGCATGGTTTGCGGTGGGTTTAGTTTATTTTTTCTCTTTCAATTTTTTGATTTTTAATGATTGAAGGCGAGTTTAGGGTCGTTTTGATTGATGGGATTTTGGTTTCTGATGGGTGCAAAGTTGAAAACAAAATAAGAAGTTTTCCAAGAGGGGAGAGATGATAACACACAGTGATAATCTTCTAAGGAATCAAAACCAAATATGTGGAAAAGGCTTTTATTGAGAATATATTACGAATATCCTGATTGATTGGGAATATTTGTATTAGGAAAGTTGCTTATAGAGTCAATATTGTATAATAGTTTTAAGGAAATTAACAGATTATATTGTGAATATTCTCTGGATTAGTTTGTATATAAACAGGTGATTGTGATATATTCTCAATAGCTTTCCTCTCATCTCCAAGCATGCCTCCGATCTGCTAGATTCGTCTCCTTCTCATCATCCAAAACAACAACCCCAAGGTTTCTCATTGTCCCTTCTTTTTTAACGATGTCCCAATCTCTTCTAACTTGTTTCATAGAAGTTTCTCCGTCGAAGGTGGTAAGCAAAACAATGATTTGGGGTTTTACAAGCTATTTTCTCAAATAAAGTATCTATATCTATGTTTGAGGCTTTGTTCATTTTATTTTCTTTTTGGATTTTTATTTGTTATTTGTAGAGTTAGAATCCATTGCTATTCGGGGTTTTTGTTCTTCATCCATTTGATGCTTAATTTGAGGATGTGGTTTATGGAAGAGGTTGGAGGAAAGCAACTTGATAAATAATCTTTTCAGTATTCAAAACTTTTTGTGCTTGGTTGTGTAAAAACAATCAGACAAGGCAGGGGGTTTGAAACATAAAAACTTCAACATTGTTCGTTTTTATGGTAACAGTGTTTGATGTTTTTCATAAATAGATACTATTGGTATCCATTTTTTGGATATATTTTTAATTAATCTGTACTATGACGAATTACATGGTAGTTGAAAAACACTTACAAACATTTTCTCATCATGAAAAGGAAGAAGGTATGCCTTTGAGAACTCTTCTATTCAAGTGACCTTGATTATTGTTATTGATTGCTCAATAATTTTGTTTATTTTTCTTTTTGAATGGTTAAGATTCCGGACTTGTTGAACTGGTTTGGATAGTGCATATGGGATGCATTCTATACAAATGTTACAACAAATGGAGTGAGGCAAGGGCTTGAAAGGTATGAACTTTATATGAAATGGGGTTATGTTGATAATTCAGTTCTTTTCTTGTTCTAATTGAATTATGCTTATGGTTTTTTGTTATTTAATTGCAGATAAATTACGGACGTTTTGGCGATAGCGTTTTTTATAAATGTGCTATAAACGGGCGTTTTGGCGATATCGCGAAAAGGAAGAAGGTATGCTTATGCTTATGATTCAGTTCTTCTTGTTCTAATTTTTTGTTAAAATTGATAATTCATTGATAGCATTTGCCGATAGCGTTTTTTATAAATGTGCTATAAAAAGTCAATTTTGAATGACTTAGAAAATAAAAAATGCTATAGTAAAATGGTGGGCGTTTTGGCGCTTCTAAATTTTTTTGTATTTCGCAACTTTATCTCTCCTCTCCCCCCATACAGTACACTAAACCTAATACAAAACTCGCCTATCATCTCCTTCTTGCTCGCCTCTTTGCTCGACCTAATACACATAATGGAAATGTGGTGATTTTGGGAGCATACGGTGTTTCTTTCATGATTTTCATTCTTTCTTTCTGAAAGGAAGCTGTGAAAATCATTTTTCGTTTCAACAGAGTACAGGATGTTAGATCCAGTCATACAGTCTGGGAATAATGAGTCAACCTCTGTGAATAAAGAAACAAATGAATGGATTAAAGTAAAAAATATCTTTTCAGGCATCTCATTGTGAAACCTGACACTTCACAATCCTAGTTTAGTTGTTATCATGAAAACAGGGGCTCAGCTAACTTTCTATCCTGTAATTTCTATTTACTTGATCCCTAGTTATGAATTGGGGTGGTAGGGCTTGCCAAGACAACGTTTCTTGTTGATTTAGGCGAGTTCCAAACATGATTTATTTGTAATCTTACTCTCTGTTGTCAATGGCTGTACCCATGTCATGATTTGACAAAAGAGCACAATTTGTCGCATGATCCAAGTTCTCTGTGGTGTATGCCCAACTTAACTGTTGTTTGTAATGTGCAACTGGAAAACATCCTTGATGTTTTTTGCAGTCTTGTCAGGAATATGTTTGAATTTTCTTTAGAGGTCAAGCTGGGATATGTAATTCAGGTGTTTTGTTTAGTGCAAGTTTAACGAATTGAGCCCTCTAGTTATCTCATTTAACAATGTCCAATTGTTTGATATGATGAAACAAACAACCTTGTACAATGTCTGGAACACAACTTCTGATTTGCAGTATTCCATTACAATCAAAAGGATTAACCTTCAACAGCTCAGGGAGGAGCTGAAGCTCCAGTCAGTTTTGGATAGACAAGTAAGATCTTCACTTTGCTTTTATATTTTCAATATCACCACATAAGTTCTATATTTGCTTGCTAATTACAGTGGCCACAGGCTCCAGTTTAGGAACTTACAGGTTCCAACTCCTATTAGTATCTTTATCTTTATAAAAGGATACATCTCTTTCAATAAACATTAGTTCAACTGAAAATGGACGAGATACAATGATTAAATATAGGTTTCCTAATTTATCCAATATAGAGAATCATATCTCCCTTATTTGAATTAGCTTAAAAGTTTCATTTTGGGCAAAATGATATATAATGGGCCATATTGGGTTTGGCTGTTGTAATCTCTCCATTTTACTATTTTTTTTCACTTAATACCAATTTCAATTGCTGGTTACTCAACTGAGATCATATACTTAAACTTCTCCATCTAATAATTGTTATATAGATTGCATACTTTGATGATTGGGATTTGCTAGAAGGAGAGGAGTCTAGCTCCGTCTGCCAATTACCTCTAGAGCAAGGGTATGTTTATTTGATTAACTCGTAGTGTATACTAGAAACACACAATTGAACCCAATTGTTCATTAGATTTACATTTTTACAGGCTGATACACATACATTGAAGAATGCCATTTGTTCTGCTGTTGATCCGATGCAAGCAATGGTTTCTTTAATTTCAATCAAATGGCGTCGTTGCACATCACTTGGTGAAGGAAGACATTCTTGAAGATACAACTTTGGAGACAATAGAAAATATTTTTAATTTCTTTAATTTTTTCCCTTTTCTTTAATTTTTTTGTCATCTTTATGTGTTTTTTGGGTAATTTTCAGCATATAACGGACAACAGCAGAAGGCTCCAATAGTGTTCGTTTAACGTGACAATTTTATAGCAAATTCCATGATACTCCCTTGAATTTCTGTAATTGTTTCAGATTTTTTTGAGGTCGGTTGCTTGTTGAACAATTTGATTGAAAAAGTGGGTGATAAAGCTGCGGAATTGCCTAAGACTTGTTTGAAGACCTTTTTTTATTTGTAGTTTCTAGTGAGGAAGAGAGTTTATTCTTTATTAATTTTTTTAATATGCCTCGAATGGTAGAGTGCAACTTGTAATAGTTTGGCACTATTTTAGCATTAGGTTGATTATTAGTTTTATGTTATAATTAATTCACTTTAAAAAAAATAAAAAAAACAAAAAATTCTGACTTCTTGACCAAGACCATTAGACAAATTTGCATGTGTAATTGTTTAATTGTGTGTTTATTTATTTAGATAGTAATCGAAGTCAGAAATAAAATTTTTAAAAATAAAAAAAAATTGTTCTTTGAAAAGGGTTAATTTTTGTAGCGGACAACCAGTGGTGTTGTTGGGGAGAGAGCAATTGCTTGAACCTAGGAGTATCTCGCAAATAACACTTCTCCTTAATCCCACGGTGGAGGCCTTGTGTCCGAGCTCACAAGTTAGTATTTCTTTCATACACATTGTTTTAGTGGCTTGGGTGCTGAGTGAAAATTGATTGGACATTGCTTGGTGTTTGTCTATCTTTCTACATCTTAACGAACTGCGTGGTTGTTTATGTTAATAAACTACCATAAACAGATAGGGCAGACCTTGCCCTATTTTTGAAACTGGCGGGATTTCATCACCTACCTCATCACTCCAACTGTGTGAAACAAAGACACATAATAAAATCAAGTAAGATTAGAACCAACTAAAATGGTGTTCATGGACAACTAAGACCAAGGTTATTCTGCTGACTTAAGCTAACGTGACGTTAGGTTTAATCATTCAATGAACTCCGAGAGGCCACTGCGACATGGGTAACTCACTAGTAAGTTGCGGATCGCAGAAGGACGTGGTGTAACTAATAGTTTTGACTAGGATCACACACCCATCACACACCCTAAGTACGTATTTGATATGCATCGTTCTCATATCAATTGGTCTACAGAGCGGTACAATTCTTAATTAGACCACGTGATCTCCTATCACGTGTGCAATAATCCGGCTTCTTGCAAGCATAACTCTGACCTCCTGATTTTGGACTTTGTACTGTTGGATACAAGCTTTTAGGATCATCTACTAGCACCCTATCTAATCAGGCAATAATAGATAATAGCGTAACGCCCACTGGTTTCAATCAATCTTGTCCCTCACAAATTAACAAGATAAAATCCCATTAAAATGTTATTTGCTTAGATTTGGCATTTGTGTGGTTCAGAAGTGATTGTTGATTGTGTATGTCTTCTTAGCAATCATCTAGGGATACTTGATCTTGTGCTTTGTCACTGTCATCTTTCCAATCCATTTTTTTACCTTTTATGAAAGTTTGGGAATGACCCAACAAACAGTTTGGTTCATACCCAAAATTTTTCTAGCCACCCTAATCCACTATTTGCTTCTTCACCACACTCATTTCCACCTACCTCCCCTCACTTTCCAATCAACATTGAAATGGAAGAACATCCAATTTGGGAATACAATGTTCCCCTTGCAGCTAATGTGAATAGATGCATTGAGTTGCCCCATATCACGACAACTCTATTTGAGATTAGAACAACTATTATTAATATGTTGCCGAAGTGTCATGGCATGATCGAAATAGCCCATATGTCCATCTTGAAAAGTTTCTTGAAGTTTGTAGTACTTTTAAGAACCAAAACATAGATGGCTAAATTCCCTCCCTGTCAATTCCATCAAATCATGGAAGGATTTAGTTAGAAAGTTTCTAGCGAAGTACTTCCCCATGAGAAAGACCCTAGAAATTAGAAGAGAAATTGAGGAGTTTACTCAAACACATGAACTTTTTTATGAAGCATGGGACTGCTTTCAAGATTTACTCATCAAGTGCCTCCATCATGGCTTTGAAAAATGAGTGCTAGTGCAATAGTATCTATAGTGGATTGATTGTCGAATCTAGAAATATGATCGAATCCATTCATCAAGGAAAATTCATGCATAAAACTGGTACTAATGCTTATACCATAAAACTGGTACTAATGTTTATACCTTTCTAGAAAATCTCATCTATTTGTACCAAAGGAAGATCCCGAACCAAACATCAAAACCTTCCTCAAAGACTTTGCTAAGGAAATTAAATCTATTGTGACAAAGTCTACATCTGAATCCAAAGAGAGCAAACTTATAAGCCTTGTACCTTTTGCCTCAAAAGAAATCATATAGATTCTGATTGTTCTTTAACTTTAGGTGGCAATGAACCTCCAGAGGAGGTGTGTGTATTTAACAGTGAACGTAAATCAAACACATTCAGTCAAACATACACATCTGCAAATCAACATCACTCTAACCTTTCCTATGGTGGTTACTTTTAGGAACAACCACCCAGAAGTTCAGGGTATCCTCCTGGATTTCAACACCCTAGGCAACCTAGTGGACAAACCCACAACTCACACACTTATCCCAGACAGGCTCAATATGGAGCTCAATCTAACCAGTTGCAATATAATCAATATCCACCACAGGGAGGACCTCTTTCGTACTGACAAAATCAGTTTGTGAACCTTTCTATGGTACCCGTGCCTCATAATTCCTATGGTCAACCTCAACTTAGCAACTTCCGGGACTTGGTACCTCAAACTCAATATGCTGCTCCTTTACCACCTCCAAAACCAACATTGGAGGATATGATGCACCAATTAATGACAACCAATGCTGCTAATTCTCAAGCCATCCATCAGCTTCAACAACAGTTGCAACAGTTGACCGTGGGAAGGAAAAAGGAACATTCCCTAGTCAACCCATCCCTGATCCAAAAGGTGCTCCCCAAGCCCATGTCAATGAATTTGGTAGTAGTGTGGATTCACATGAAAAATTTAAAGTGGTCACCACCCTTCGTTCTGGCCGAGCAATTGATAATGACATAGAACAACCCAAGATAACTAATGTGACTTCCAAAGAGAACATTCCTAAACCAATTGAGAACGCTAAAGGTTCTTCTCAAACTAGTTTAAACTCACCCTCTTAGCTTCCCGTAGAGCCAAGAAAGTATACACCTAAGACACCTTTTCCCAAGGCCCTTTTGGGTAACAAAAAAGAGAAGCTATTTCAAAAAATACTAGAGATTTTTAAAGGAATAGACATCAACATCCCTCTTTTGTCTGCTATCCAACAAGTACCAATCTATGCAAAAAATTTCAAAGACATGTGTACTAAAAAGAGAAAACGGAAGTACCTGAAACTGCATGCCTTGCAAGCGATGCCACTTCGCTTATTCAACAAACTGGAGTTAAGTACAGGGATCCAGGAACCCTTACTGTACCATGTTTCATTGGAAAAGACTTTGAAAGTCATGCCTTGATCGACTTAGGAGTGAGTGTGAATCTCTCACCTTTTCATATATATTTAGAACGTAGGTTAAAGGAAATGCAACCAACAAAGGTAGTTCTTAAGCTAGCAGATGAGTCAAAACGATGCCCTAGAGGAATAGTTCTAGATGTGATTATTCAAGTTGCAGATTTCTATTATCCAGTAGATTTCATCATGTTAGACACTAGCCCGAGTCCAAATAATCAAATTCTTGTCATCTTAGGGCGACCCTTCATAGCAACTGCGGAGGCCAACATCAACTGTAAAAGCGGTAGCATGTCTGTTTCCTTTGGGAACCTTAAAGCTGAATTGAATATTTTTAAGGCCTTGCAAAGGAGTGATGATCTCGATATGATTGAGGAAGAAGAAGAATAAGTGTGTATGATTCGATCTTTTGAGTCTATGGCTCAATCGTCACCAGATGACGCATTGCTTCGTTGTCTCTCACACTTTGGTATGAACCTAGATATGGACGAGGCTATTGAAGAGGTCAATAGTATGTTGGATAATGTGCTCATAATGCATATACCTAAATCTAAGCCTCACTTTATTAATATGAGGAAGAGTTGTATTCCTCATCTTCCTTCATAGGATAGTAACAAGAGAGTGACTCATCCATAAGTACTGAGAAATCACTAGAACTTAGGCCTTTACCAAATGAATTGAGATATGCATTTCTCGGTCTTGCGGAGAGTTATCCAGTAATTATTGCCTCAAATCTCACTGAGGAACACAGTGACAAGTTGTTGGAGGTCCTTAAAGCTCACAAGTTAGCCATTGCTTGGAATATTCATGACATCAAGGGTGTTGACCCTATTGTCTGTGAACATCATATTTATTTGGAAGATGTAACCAAAACCTCCAGAGGACTCCAGCGACGTCTAAGTCTCATCTTGAAAGATGTCGTAAAAGAAGAAGTGTTGAAACTCCTGGATGCAAACATCATCTATGCTATCTCTGATAGCCAATAGGTTAGCCCAGTCCATGTGGTTCCTAAGAAGTCTGGAATTACAGTCGTTGAAAATGAAGACAAGGAAATTGTGCCATAAAGAGTGAAAAATGGATGGAGAGTATGCATTGATTATCGTAAACTGAACTCTAATACTCGAAAGGATCACTTTCCCCTCCCCTTTATTGATCAGATGCTTGAGAGGTTAGTGGGTCATCCTTACTATTGTTTCTTGGATGGATATTTTGGATACAATCAAATCCCTATTGCACAAGAGGATCAAGAGAAAACCACAATCACTTGTCCTTTTGGTACCCACGCTTATCATCGCATGCCTTTTGGGCTATGCAACGCACCCGCGACATTTCAAAGATACATATCTAGCATATTCAGTGATATAGTGGAAAACTTTCTTAAGATCTATATGGATGATTTTTCAGTATTCGGCTCATCTTTTGACCAATGCCTACATCACCTCTCACTTGTCTTAGAGCGTTGCGAAGAAAAATGTCTTGTTCTAAATTGGGGAAAATGTCACTTCATAGTGAAGCAGGGCATTGTTCTTGGGCACGTTGTCTCTCCAAAAGGCATTAAAGTGGACAAATCTAAGATTGATGTCATTTCATCTCTTTCGATTAAAAAATCTGTTAAAGATGTGCTATCTTTTTTGGGGCATGCTGGATTTTATTGCCGCTTCATAAAAGATTTCTCGCAAATTGCACGCCCTTTGAGCAGTCACTTAGCCAAGGATGTTCCCTTTCTTTTTGACGACAAGTGCATATCTGTGTTTCTACATCTTAAATCTGAACTAGTCTCAGCTGTTATCATTCGAGCTCCTGATTGGGCGCTACTTTTTGAATTATGTGTGATGCCTCTGACTATGCTGTAGGTGAAGTTTTGGGTCAGAAAGTTAATAAATTTCCTAATGTCATCCACTATGCAAGCAAAACTCTGAATGAGGCTCAACTCAATTACTCGACCACAGAAAAAAAGATGTTAGCCATTATTTTGCATTAGATAAATTTTGTACCCATCTCATTGGAACTAAAGTCATTGTGTACACTGACTATGCAACCCTTAGATACATTCTCAATAAGGACACCAAACCTCGTCTGATCCGATGAGTTCTTTTGCTTCAAGAATTTGATCTTGAAATACGAGATAAGTTAGGTACAGAAAATGCGATCGCCGACCACTTGTCTAGGCTAACATCATAGTCATATACTAGTATCTTTCCCATTCAAGAGGACTTCCCAGATGATCAACTTCTCTTGGTAGAGCAAGAACTTCCTTGGTATGCAGACATTGTCAATTTTTTTAGCAACTGAGGAATTCCCTTTACATTGGTCTAAGCCAGATCGTGACAAGTTTTTGGCTAGGGTCATGTATTATTCTTGGGATGAGCCATATTTTTACAAATATTTCCCTGACCAACTTATCAGAATATGTGTTCCAGAAGTTGAACAGTTGAGCATTATCTCATTTTGCCATGATCATGCTTGTGGTGGGCATTTTAGTTCTAAAAAAACCGCGGAGAAGGTTCTCCAATCAGGCATTTATTGGCCTACCTTTTTTGAGATGTGCATGAGTATTGTAAAGCCTGTCACTGATGTCAACAACTTGGGCGAATAACTCGTCGACACATGATGCCTCTGAATCCTATTGTGGTTGAAGTTTTTGATGTTTAGGGCATCGATTTTGTGGGATTGTTTCCATCCTCCCATGGGTATCAATACATCCTTCTTGCAGTGGATTACGTTTCTAAATGGATAGAGGCCATTGCAACTAAGACCAATGATCACAAAATTGTTATTTCATTCATAAGGGAGTTTATCTTTAGTAGATTTGGCACCCCAAGGGTATCATTAGTGATGGGGTAAGCATTTCTGTAACCGATTCTTTGAGTATCTTGTTAAAAAGTATGGGGTTACTCACAAAGTTTTCCTTTCCTACCATTCTCAAACAAGCGATCAAGTTGAAGTCTCAAATCGTCAAATCAAGAACATCCTCGAAAATACTATCAATTCAAATCGGAAAGATTGGTTTTTACGTCTTTTGGATGCCTTATGGGCATACCGAACTGCATTCAAAACTCCTTTAGGGATGTCTCCATATAGATTGGTCTTTGGTAAACCTTGTCACCTTCCTGTCAAACTCCAACATAGAGCTTATTGGGCTACAAAGAGTCTAAACTTTGACCTCGATATGGCTGGTAAAAAAGAAGTTTTAGCTCGATGAGCTAGAAGAATTGAGGTATGATGCTTATGACTTATCCAAGAATTACAAAGATAAAATGAAGTGGATACATGACAAAAGAATCCTGAGAAAAAAGTTCCATCTTGGTCAGAAAGTCCTACTCTACAACTCTCGTCTTCACCTCTTTCCAGGTAAGCTAAAAACTCGTTGGTCTGGTCTTTTCATTGTATGTGATGTTATAGACTATGGTGCCATCACCGTAGAAAACCCTACAAACGGTAGTCTCTTTCAAGTAAATAGATAACGACTGAAGCAATACCATGAACTTCCCACAAGGTAAGTGGAAACCATTCAATTGATTGATCCTAACCATGAGGATTAGTCATACCCACAAATTCCTACTCCACTAAGCCTGTTTGGGGGTGGTATCCACCACCCCCATTACATCCGGCCAATGACATTAAACTTAATGCTACTGGGAGGCAGCCCAGTCCGTTTATGCATTCATTCATTCATAAAAAAAGTATGGTATCCTAGCTATGATGAGATGTTGGGAGTTTATTACTAGAGTAAAGATTGTATTTGAGCATTCCAAAATAAATAAATTTTTGCACAATGACCACAGATGTAGTTTGGAATACAGAATTGAGTCAATTCCTGATAATCTAGAGGAATAATAGTGAAGACTTTAACCTTGTAAACTATTAGACCTTTCATTTTATTGAAAGAGTTTTTACACAACTCCGAGTCATATGATGACTTTTTATTGGACATTAACTTCTCGTGAAGTCTCATTATTCTTCTTTTTGGTTGGTCATTGAGGATGAAATCTTTTTCGAGTTAAGAGAAACATAGGTCTTGTAGTCTATTTGAGACTTATAGCCATTACCAAACCTTAGAAGGTAAATTTGGCATCTCTTGTCCATCTAAACCTTATCAAAACCATATTTCTAAACATTTTATCCAATACCAATGTGAGCCTTTGTTTTGGTTTATTAGATATATGTAAAAAAACCCATTTTTCCCTTTATTTTTCTGAAAAATGTTACAAAGATTTATGAAGAAAAAGGGGAGTGCAAAGTGAAAATCCAAAGTCCAAGGTACTTAAAAAAAGGTTTTGAATAAGGAAACAAAAAAGGGGCTGTGAAAAAAGGAAAATAAAAGGAAGTGATTGATGGGTTCCCTATTAAGTTATTTGAAGACCCTACATTTTCAGAAACATCTTTTTACTTACCATCTACCCTACTCTTCCTCATTTATATATAAAAAATACCAGATTCATTTTTATTTTAGAGAAGTCCTAATTAACCCTATGGTAAGGTATGGTAAGAAGTGGAGAGTAGATGAGAAAACGCTATGGGGGGTAACTCGACATTCTTACAAGTGAGCAACATTCCTTCCATGAGACTATTATTCTCTTTCATGTTCGTTTATTCTTATGAGATGTGAGAAGTTTGAATTTTCACATTTCCTCTTTTCCTCACATGCAAGAGAGAAAATATTTTACTCAAACTGGGGATCTCGTATCCTTGCTAGTCTTTCAACCCATGTTCTTCTGTCTAGTACACGCGATCAATTGCAGTAAAGATTGGAGCGTTGATCCCACGAGGAAAAACAATCTACAAAACAAGGTCAATTAACAAAAACTACGCAAAACTAAATGTAAGAAATTCTAACAAATTTAAAATAAGAAATTGAATTTAATTTAATAAAAAATAATCAAGTTTAGAGAAGTCACAAGGTTCCAAGAACCCCTCCTAGATTTCACGCGCCAATTAGTATTGATTCGCTATGATAACTCAATTACGTGTTTCACATCCCAAACAACATAATCGGAGAAATAGTCTTTAATGCATTAATATATTCTAATGTAAATGGATTTTAGATTTCACTTTTTCTAGAAAGCACGAGGGTTGGTCATATGTGATATCTTAAATTTACGATATATCCGGAGATAATAACATAATAAAAGACGATCACATATAACTAACCTACCGGAATGAATTGATCCTTAAAAATTCCACACATAAGAAAAACATGACTAAACTTATATGGAGAAGAAAAAGACAACCACCGGAAATTGTAGTCTCAATCTTTAGATGTTGCTATTGTAGTCAGAATTATTTTTTGCAAAGACAGAGAAAACTTGAGCATGATAAACATAAGTCAGTCATAATAGAGGGAAATTTACATATAAAAGGCATGGGCTCATACAGGATTACATCCTAATATATGCTGCGCGTGCCTTTTCTGGAGGCTCGGTAGTGCATGCTCAAAATTATTAGCACAAATGAAACCTGTAGGGATTATCACAGCTTCATAGGCACATGGCATTCACTGGATTTTTTCACAACTGAGATGCTTAAGTATTTTTTTTTATACCAATAAAAATTTTCTTTTTACCAAATCCCACAATAGAATAGAATATAATTCCGAGGTAGAACTGATGAAGTCTTTGTTCTTTTGAAGTACTGATTTCTTTCTGTTTCTGTCGTTCTTCCTTTTGTTTTTCTCCTTATTTCCAAGAATGATATATTTTGTTAGTTTAATCGCAACTGTGTGGATTAATCAAAGAATGATGTCAACACACACATTCTCTCTGAAAGCAAGTGAACTAAAATTTTTTCAATGAGTCAGTTTATTTTTATGCCTTTTTCTTGTAGTCTATCTCATGTGTTTTTTTAAGTAACAAATTTTCTTTTAAGTTGAAAATGTAGTTAGATTGTGTTAAAAATACAAAATGCATATGCATTCGTTTGCAAATTATTGCTGCTTATTTTTGCCCGTCGGACATCTTTGTGGCTTAAAACAAAGAAAGGACCCCTTCTTTGCTTTTGATAATTAACATTTACTGCTAGGATTGTTTGTATATGATTTGTCCTTTGAAGTAGCTCCTAAGTACCAGTCTCTAACATGTTGGTTAATTCTGTTTGTGTTAAGTGGTTTTATAAGGTTAGCACCCTATGAAGTTTGAACTAGCTCATTTTGTACTTCAGGTTAAAATGCTAGAAACGGAAAAGTCATCAATTCAGCAAAACTTGGATGATGTCATCGAGTTGGCTACAGAAAATAACATATCTGTTGTTGGCAAGTATGAAGAGGTAACTGGGACTTGAATAGTAATGCATGATTCTTCTCTTTTAACTTGCCTATGAATGCACGGTAGCTATTTTAGGAATGCTTCTGAAATTCATTTCATTAGTGACGTAGTTATATGTTTGTATGTTAAGTGTAGTATTAGTACATATGGCAGGTCAGAATGATTGAGCCCTCAGAATTCTATTAAAGGCTAATGTATTGGATTTAGAGATAAATCTCCATTCAACTAACTGATTATTGCTTCACTTTCTTATTTTTGTGAAGTAGGTTGAGTTAAGTTTATCTTTCTTGCTATAATATTTTGCAAATTTTCCTTTTTCATTTATGATTGATTCCAATTTTGATATCTTTTTCATTTTTCTTTTTTAGCTTCATCATAAATTTCAAAATGCACACAAGGAAAATAGTTTGCCTCTCAAAGAACCTCCTCTCAAGGCATCTATTGAAAAAACTGAGGTTTATTGAATCTTGATTGAATTGTCTATGGTTCAAGTAGTTTGAATTGCAGTTTGGGAGTCAAATGGAATTGGATTGATGAGATATTTAATTTCACATTTTCAATCAGGAGTTGCTTTGGGAGATAGTTGGATTTCGCCAGAAGATTTTGTGGTGAGTAGTAATTTTTCAATCAAGCATTCTTATTTCGTGCATCGGCTTTGGCATTACATTTACTATTAGTTGCTTCTAAGTTTCATCTTGCTTCAGATTATGGATACTAAGACTTGTTTTCAAACTACAGTTCTCATGGGGGCTCCTTCTCATGGATGTATCACGGCTCGATGAAAATGGCCTTGGAAAATCTAATAGGTCAAAAGTTTCAATCAAATTTTCTGCAAATTTAATCAAAATATCTGTTTGATTGACAAACTTTGAGTTATCTAACATACCCCATTTTATAAAACAGTTTAGCGGAACAAATCAAGTAACAAATTGACGGTGGACATTATGAAGATGTGATGAACTCATGGAGTGCACTTGAGAATGTTATTAGTGACATGAAAACTACACATTTCATAAATGGATTGAAAATTGAATAATGTGGATCGACAACTAGCATTCCTCAATAAGCTAAAATATCGAAAATGACTATCGAATGGTTGGTCTACTTTTGTTTTTGTTATAATAAATGACTTTTTCCGGTTGTTTTTTTATGTAGCTTGATCTGATATGAGCGACCAAGGGAACTGAAGCATGGATTGAGAAGTTCAAGTAAATGTAATGAATCTTTAACTTAACTTTCCTTTTAACTTAACTTTCTGCCTCGTATCAGTTAAGTGGTAAGCTAGTATCATTTGAGGAAACTGTAATGAATCTTGTAGAAAGCTCTTATGAACTCTTTTTTTTCATATTGAGTGTTATTGATAATGGTGAATTGGTTTTCTTATTGTGGGAGTATCTTCAGGGACGAGCTCTATCCAATGTTATAGGAAATCTCAACATTCGAGATGCGTATGCTGATGCTTTAAACAAATTGGGACATCAGCTTGAAAACATCACTCACCAGGTACATTCAAAACCCATAGCATAGGATTCCATGCAACCAAACATACCCTTAGTTCCTTACTTTCCATGTATTTTCTTATGAAAATTATGAACAGTTCAATAGCAATTAATAATGTAGATTCCATGTACTACGCAAACTGAAACTTTTCTCCAATTGAAATCATGCTGAATTGGAGCCAAATCTATGTTAAATAGGATGTGGAGAATCACAGGTTTTGTGTTATGTTAATGTTGACAAACACTTGTACTTCTCTTTATCCGTTTCCTCATACTGGAATTATGAACAAACATGACTTGTTTCTATTGCTAATTGAAGTGTAAGGTCAATATTAATATAATGGTTAATGCCTTATAGGAGAAAGATGTTGCGCTCGGAAATGGTGGCGGGTTGGGAAGGTTAGCATCATGTTTTCTTGAGTCCATGGCAACATTAAACTTGCCTGCATGGGGTTATGGTTTGCGGTACAGATATGGACTTTTTAAGCAAAAAGTCGCCAAGGAGGGACAAGAAGAAATTGCTGAAGATTGGCTAGAGGTTTGGTTTAGCTGAAATCATTGAATATTCGTATTCTTCCTCGTTTGTTTGTGACTTCAATTGGTAATCAGTAATCTGTATGGTGCAGAAATTCAGCCCCTGGGAAGTTGTCAGGCATGATGTCATATTCACAGTCAGATTCTTTGGTCAAGTCGAGGTCAATCCCTCAGGATGGTGAGTGTTAATTTTTTATGATGTTGTGTAATTGAATATATATATTTTTTAATTATTTAGTAAAGAACTAGAAGGATACTCCTAGATTGGTATGTTATCTTGGATCCATGTTTTTGCTCTCTTTTTCTTAATGTCAGTGAAACTCATCAAATGTCAGAACCTTAACAGTTAACACTATCCTTTTATTTTTCACAGTCGAAAATGGGTTGGGGGAGAAGTTCTTCAAGCACTGGCTTATGATGTGCCTATTCCAGGATACAAGACCAAGAACACAATAAGTCTTCATGTCTTTAGGAAGCAAAAGCTGGCAGTCAGGATTTTGACTTATTTCAGTTCAATGATGGACAATATGAAGCTGCTGCCCAGCTTCATTCAAGAGCAGCAGGTTGGTTATCTGGTGGAAAACCAGTTATCTACCTCCTAATCAGTGTGAAGTGTTCATTTTTTTTGTCACATATATTAAAGTTAAAAATGGTCTAATAAGAACTAGTAGTAATGCTTAAGGCTATTCAGTTACTTCTTTCTGATTTTGATGATTACATTGTAACAATGTGTTGTTTAGGCTAATTCTAGTGTTAAACAATTTATTTGCTTCTCAAGGAAATGAATGTAGCATCTTTTCCGCATTTGATTGTGTTTGTCTGTGTGTGTATGTCATTTGATTCCCTAACGGATATTCATCAATTTGTGCTGTTGCAGATATGTGCAGTTCTGTATCCTGGTGATGCTACAGAAGATGGAAAGCTTCTGCGTCTAAAGCAACAATTTTTCCTTTGCAGTGCCTCGTTTCAGGTACATCCCCCGTAACCTACTCTATAAATTCCGGATACGCAAACTATATTCTCAACTCACAACATTTTATTCCTAAATTTCCAAACACTTGAACTGCAAATGCTAAAATTTATTAGAAATAATATAATCAAATTCACCATAGAGTGAAGGTAATTGTTAAGTGTGAAAGTTTCTGAGTAATAATGCAGTTACAGTCAGTGTATCATGTGAAAATATCTTCATAATCCAGAAATTTCTCTTGATGGACTAGCTTCAGGTGAGGTATGAACCAACTTTAGATCATGACCTGCCTAATTATGCATGAGCATGTCATATGATGATCTGTTGGTTAATAATGTAGTTCTCTGCCAGATTAAGGTTATATACAATCATGCATTCATATTTTATCCTACTTTCTCTGGAGACAGTTGCTTGTAACAAATTGCTCTTTGTTTGCTCTTTCATGTATTTTATTTCCGTTTTCCATATTTAATCATCGGAAAGTGTTTATTTCACTTCAATTCAATATTTTGAAGTACTCTTCACTTGTTTCAGGCCATAAATATGGTAAAGAAGACACCGACTTACAAGAATAGATTACGGGCGCTGGAACTTGAACGCAATGGTGGAGTGGCTAGCAAGAAAAAGGGACACAAGCAGATAGACAAGTATGTCTTTATCATAACTCTCACTCATTGGACTGTTTAAATGTTCTGGGTTGCAGAAACTGTCAAAATTGTAATCAAAATGAAAAGATGTGTTTCATTATAATTTTTCATGGTGGTGCCTAGCTTTATTTTTTCCATTCAGACTCGTATCCTTCACTGTTCATGGCTCGTTTTGTATGTATTTGAAATGTACTTAAAGACCTTCATTTGCTCACTACCAGGAAGGCAGGAGAAGATCTTGAGAAAGAACTTGATTTGCAGATTAAAAAAGCTGAAAAACCCTCCATATGGGGACTTCTAGGTGTCCAGTTTGTTCTCATGCCATACACTCTCAATAAGGTCAGAATACCCATATCAGCAACAAAAAGCATAAAATCTACCGATTGATTGTTAAGATGTTTTCTTTGTTCTGTTAATAGCGGCTGATTTATCCTCTTTACTCTATGCAGTTACTACTGTGGAGTAGCTGTTGGTTCTGGAGATACCAGGTTAGAAAAGCTCCATACACTTGGGATGACGCTTGTTATTTGACACGAAGGTCCCTTAGAGTGCCTCTTGACACATGGATAAATACTGGTAAGCTCAAGATTTTCTGACTCCATCATCTTTTCTTCATCAAACAAACGAACTTCTCCATTACTTTCCATCACAAAACAACAACAACAACAGCCTTGTTAGCACAACGGACACAGAAAGTGAAACATCAGTTAAAGCTCTAAAGCTCCCAAGCTCAAGAAGAACTTTGGGTGTCATTTCTATGTCTCAGTCTCTGTCCTTGTAAGTTCCTCTGTTCCCGTATGTACAGCTGCTGGCCATGCAGTTTTGAAAGTAATTGAGAAAAGAAAAGCTCCAGGAGGATGCAATGGACTACACAATGTCGAATTGTAAATGCTGTTGTTTCTACTGTAATGAATTGATGCACGTGCTGTAATGAATTATGAATGATCTAAATTTCTGCTGTAATGAATTGTAAATGTTGTTGCTGTAATGTATTGCTTGAAAGCAATTGCTGGAATTTGTTGATCAGAGGTTGTAAATGCTGTTTTTAAATTTAATAAAAAGTCATATTAAATTTTACTTACCTGATGCAAGAATTGATGCACGTGCTGAATTATACTTACCTATAAGATGTAATCAAAAGTAAAAAAAAAAAAAAAAAAAAAATTCCTATGTATACTCTACCATAGCGTTTTTGAAACACTATGGTAGAGCCTTTTATAGCGTTTCAAAAACGCTATGGTAGACTCTATCATAGCGTTTCAGAAACGCTATAAAAAGCTCTACCATAGCGTTTTTAAAACTCTATAAAAGACTACTTACTATAGCGGTTTTAAAACGCTATAATAGACCCAGGGTTTATTATAGCGGCGGCAAACATAGCGTTTATTAAAACGCTATGAATGACCTTTTTCTTGTAGTGTTATCTAAGAATGTATATGGATGAATGTTAGTTGGAAATGGGCAATTAGAAAGAGCAGAGTCAAAGATACCATGAGTCATCAGTGTGGAAACATTCTATTGAGTAGAAGAGGAAAAGCATGTAGTTGAAAAAAAAAAAAAAAAAAAACGATGTCAATGAAAAAAAAATTCGAAAAAAGTAATTGATGGTTAGAACATTGATTTACTATTCATAGCCCTTGTGTTAGTTTAATGGGTGTATACATTCTTAGAGATTTTTCGTATACTTTTTTCCATTCTTTGTTAGCCATTACCTAAGCCCCATTACAACCTATTAAAGTCCTAGTTGATCTTAAGAGATGGTTAGTTTCGTAGATATGGTGATTAAATAAATAAGAACTATGGTGTATGATTTAACATTCTCAAAAGTAATTGATATTCCTGTCCATGAGATCATATTCATTCCATTCTTGAAAAGTCCGCTATTCATAATACTATATGTGAGATGATTGTTTTCCATTATTTACTCTTTTCCTCACATATAAACTGAGTGAAATATCAAATCTCTGAGTGTTTCATTGTGAGTGACATGAGAGGTTTGAAGTCAAAACAAACTTTCTAAAGGAGATTTAGTAATTGTTTTACTTTGAAATAAAAAGTTATGTTGATAAGGCCATGCACACACACACTTCGAGTTGGGAATAATTGATGAAATTTATTTAACCTTTGGGTATTATTAAATTGTTGTGAGACTCTTTGATATATTATAGTGAGACTGTTAGCTATTTTCAAAATTTTTTGGCAACTAAATTCTTACTCTGAGGATAATAGATCGAGTTACCATGTTTTGGAAATTTATTAAGTCATAATGTTTGTGGGTAACATTTCTGGAAACCCTCACGAGACTATAACTCGACCACTAGAGGTAATCTAGGGGTTTAAAGCCTTGTTGCACGTTTAAGGTAAGTGCAACCGATGATTCCTGCGAAAGTGAGTTAGATTTTATTTTATTGTTTTGCTCGAGGACTAGCAAAATATAGGTTTGGGGGTATTTGATATTCACATAATTATTACATAATATATCCCTTAATTTATATATGTTAGTGTTTCGATTATTATAATTTATAATAATTATTTCGTTTTCATGTTTTGGCAGGAATTTGAGCGTTAACGATGAAATGATATTAAGGCGACAACTTAAGGACTGACAATTGGTCGATTCTAGTGGTGGTACAAAGCAAAGAGACACATATCTAAACATAACCCTAATAAACCTAGGTCCACCTAATTTAACCTAAGCCCAAACCTAAAACATGCTAACCTAAAAACCCAAGCCCAATATAATATGAGAACCCTATTTAGCTTTCCCATCTTAGAGAAAGGAGCTCATCTATTATTCTCTCTTCTTTCACATCCCTCCTCTTCTTCCACATCCCTTCTCCCCTCCTCTCTTTTCCAGCCACCACATCAATCCACCCTGCCGGCAATCCTCGCTCGATAGGAGAGCCGACAGTGCGATAATCCCATCATCACCATTCATCTCGTCATCTCTCAACTCGTTCTCTCAGCCATCGTCCAACACCTTCATCCCACTGAAACAGGGGCGTGATAACCCCGTTTCACGTCATCACACCACAGCCACCGCGCGCACAAAACAGGGACTTGCTCCCTGTTTTCCTCCCTCGCAGCCTCCCTCCTTCCTGTTTTCCTCTCTTCTCCACGGTCTCTCCCTCCTACACTTTTCTCTCTCTCTGCTCCAACCTCGCCACCAGACCACGAAAGAACACGCCATCAGCCGCCACTGCCACGAAACAGAGCCGCAACCACCTCGACTCTGTTCCGCCTCGCGATAGAGCCAAACCCTGTGTCCTCCTCTCCTCTCTTCGTCCAAACCACAAACCATCTCTCCGCCATCGGACAACCACCACAGAAAGGCCGCATTGCGGCGCACCACCATCGCGACAGGAAGTGAAAACAGTTCTAGAATCGTTTGGAGTCGAGGACGGTCGCGAGGAGCGAGAACGAGGCCGCGAACAGCCGCTGTCGCGCTGGAGAAGACGACCGGAGCGAGGCTTCACTGTAGCTGCACTGTAGCGAGGGAGGGAATTAGTCAAATTCTATTTTTGGCTATTTGCACCCCCAATTTAGCTTTATACCACCACAGAGCTTGTGTAGTCTTTTTCTCGGGATTCGCGTCCGTGCAGAGATGACTTCCACCTCCATTGATGTTGTGACCACAGCTACCATGATCAGCTAAACCCTTCGCCAAGGCTACGATGAAACCACAGGATTTCCTAGAGTTTGTGTATTTAAATTTATTATTTTCTTTATGCCTGAACGTTAAACACATTTGATTTATGATTTTTAATAAATTGCTTTCACCGATTATATCCTGATTAATTATCTAGACTAGTCGGTAGTTAGAAGTACCCTTTGTTGAAATTCAAAAGCCTGATTTAATCAATTAATCTGAATATGTGATTGTGTGTGCCGTAAGAAGACACACAATGCTAGGGATTAGGATTAGTTAAAATAAACCTGTGATTGTGTGTGCCGTAAGAAGACACACAATTCTAGGGGTTTATACCTATGCTGAAATCAATTGTGAACTTAGATTAATCTTTAGGTTAGTCATGTTAAATCTTGAAAACAATATTTTTGATTACACAAATCTCAAAGAACTGGTGGTGGATTCAATGCCTTGGTTTCCTTTCTCATATTCTTTAAAACTTTTTATTTTGTTTTTAATTTGATTTTTATTTAGATATTTTAATTGATGTAACCCCATTTAAATTAGTTTAAGTCAACTTGGAAAATTTAATTGCAACCACAGTCCTTGTGGGATCGATCTGTACTTGCCCTTGTCTACCAGTTAGACACTGTGCACTTGCAGTTATTAAAATTAGGCTAAATTAACCTATTTATTTAGGTTAGTTAAATTTGCATCAGTAATGTAACGTAACGTAACGTAACATCGCATTTGGACGTCACAAGAGGGAGTGTTGCAGTTAAACTAGGATTGTGTGACTAGTCCAAACAAGGAAGGATATCTTCTTTGTTAGGGAGTAGGATTTAGATTTCTTATTGGCATAGGTTTCCTATCTTGTTTCAAATTAGGATACTATGTAATTGCTACCTCTATATATAGAGGTTCATATCAATGAATAATACAACTATCTGTTTTTCTCCCTACTCTTGTTTTTGCTTTCTTTACGTTATTTTTAACATTTGTTTATTTATACACTATTACAAACATTTTGATTTCTCCAGTAATGCTATGAAACTTAAAAGCTTTTCCATGTTATGGGGCTGATAGCTTTCACTCCATTCCTCTTTAACTCACATATATTATAATCAAGCAAGAAAACTATACGCATTTCTCATTCTATTGAAGGTGTGTTTGGTTGCATGAAATCTTATGCCATAGAAATCTATGAAGGGAGCCCTATATTTTAGGCTAAATTGATATATCACTCCACATCCATCATTTGACCACCATTTGATTTTGTGATCAATGGTGGGAATGGAAGTCCCATGAACATAAGAATTTCACTCCTTAGTCCCCCAAGGCGTGTGATTCCCATGTTAATGAGACTTTGATTTTCACCATTGATAACAAAATCAAATAGTGCATGTGGAGTTATACCTCAAATTAGCCTAAAATATAGGGGTCCCTTCATGGATTCCCATGACATAGGATTTCATGCAACCAAACACATCTTAAGTTGAAAACATGTCCATCTCTGTCCCTTGACAAACATGATGTAGGCCTAGTTTACGTTCACCGCGCTTGTTTTTCCTACTCTCTGTTAGAAATTAAGGGAGTGGTCTTATCTTATTTAAGGAAATTTTATCATTTCCACATTAATGCTTATGGTCTTCTAAGTTATCTGCTAAATACTAGTTTTACTATCTAGGAACAAAAATTTGGCACTCATGGCAAAAAATATGTGGAAACTCATCCACTCCTCTCCAGACCTTAGAGATCTCTGCTCATAAAAGCACTCTACTTCAAAATCATCTCTCTAATCCATGAAGATCCTTTGACTTGGAGAGGAATATTAAGATCTCCTTTGACACGGAGAGGAATATTAAGATCCATTCATAGTAGGGGTGGGCATTTAGGATCGAAAACCCGAACCGAACCGACAACCAGACCGATCCGATCGGTTTTAATTAATTAAAAAAATTTCGGTGGTAAAAGCCCGACCCGACCCGAAGTTTCTGGTCCAGGCCTCAGTTTCCATTTTTGAAGCCCATCGGGTAACCGGCCCGGCCCTACTCCTTCACTTAACTAATTCTCTCTCTCCTCATTCTCCTGAAATTCTAAATGGCGAGGAAAACAGTTTCCTCATTCTCACATGAGGACACCTCTTGATCTCTTCTCACAGCGGAGACCGATTTGAGGCCGCCTCCCTCGCTCCTCTCTTCTCATAGCGGAGGCTGATCTGAGGTCGCCTCCCTCTCCCCTCCCTTCTCACAATGGAGGTGAAGCCGCAGACGCCTTTTCTCTTCTCACAGCGGAGGCTACTCCAACAAAGAAATTGTGAATTCACTTTCTCAAATAAGAAATTGTGAATTCACTCTCAATTATTTTTACATGATGAAACAGAGATCATGGACCTCCTGACCCCAAAAACCAATTCTTGTTTTCAAGTTTTCTTTTTATACCTCTCGAAATCTTTATCAATTCTTTCAACCCATCTTCCTTTCTTCCTTCCTCAACTTCTTAGGGTTTGGGTCTCTATTCTCTTTATGCCGAAAAAACAATTTTCTTTGCAAAATTGGATCTTGAAAAAAAGAATATGGTTTTCAAGAGCAGTGGGAAGAAGAAGAAGAATTGCAAGAAAGTGGAGGAGAAGGTGATGGTTAGCGTACCAAAGTGTTGTCAGCAAAGGAGAAGTCATGGGACTCGACCTCGCACCGATTTCTCCCTCTTCTTCAACGTTTCTTCTGAGGGTTAGTTCCAATTCACTCTCTATCTTGGTCTTTCTCAGTTGAATTGCTAGAGGCGGAGGCCGATCTGAGGCGGAGGCCATCTCCCTCTCCCCTCCCTTCCCCACTCTGGAAAGCAATGATTAGATCATCCACACTCTGGAACACAGAAGAAGGAAAGCAATGATCAGATCCCCTCCCTTCCCCATTTTTGCAATGATCAGATCATCCACACTCAGATCTTGATTAGATCTGATCTCAGATCTCGGATATTGATCAGATCTGATCTCAGATCTCAAATCTCGGATCTTGATCAGATCTGATCTCAGATCTGAGATCTGAGATTCTTCAGATGACCCGACGCCTCTCAGATCTTCTCAGATCGAACGAGATCGACTGACGCCTCTCAGATCTTCTCAGATCGAACGAGATCGACCGACGCCTCTCAGATCTTTGATCAAATCTGAGATTCTTTATCCTCCCACAACTCTGTAATTTGTTGTAATTTTTAATTTTTTTTTGTAATTTGTTGTATGGTTTTTTTGTAATTTTTATATAATTTTTGTTCGATGAATGAATAATTTTTTATACTGCAGAAGTTTTTTTTTTGATTTTAGGACCAAGACCGGCCCGTAATTCGGTTAACCGGGACCTCGGTTACCCGGTCAACTCGGTCCGGTTTCGGTTCTCATAAACACGGGCCCGAATTTCTCGGGCCGATTTTCGGTTTTTAGCTTTTGGGCCGATTACCCATACTTGCCCAACCCTAAGATATATAGCAGTACAATGGTGGACCTTTTCTTTTGCTGCTGAGGAGACTGCGTGCTGGTCATTAACTTCCCCAGTTAACAAGGTAATGTTTAGGTCAAGTGGAAATGGAAACCAATAGTTGGAACTTATGTGGTTTGAACTGTTCAACGTTTGAAGTATATTAGTAGGCCTGTTTGCTTCAAATCTAGAGGATGGCAAATGAATTGAAGTACGGTCCATTGACCGAGGAAATTTCCCAATAATGAAACGTAAAACAATACAGCATAGACCATGCCACTTAATCACAATTAAACATGTAATCTTATGAACTTCAATCACAATACAAAAATGTGATGTTATTTGCATTTTTTCGTGGAGCACAGACTTTTCGAGGGAAAGACCAGTAGATGAAATTTCTTATTCAAGAAGTAATACTGTTATAATCACGTTCAACAAAATATTGATATTTTGTCTTCGTGTTATACCCCAAGTGACAGTAATGGTTTTAAAATTAGACAAACCGTTAAAATAAGTTGATTGAAAGATCCATTCGGCCTTTACTTAATTCCTTATTAAGTCAATACTTCAGTTCAAACAAGTAATGTCTGAATTTCTATACTTAAATTGCAACTTACAACTTCCAAGAAACTTCCTTTCAAGTATAAGCTCTATAAATATAAGCTTTACTTGTCCATTGATTAACAAAACAAATCCAAAAATGTGTCTCTCAAATTCTTCTTCATCTTCTCTTTGCAAGTTCTTTGTAGTTACATTCATTTTGGTAAACCATGGAGATAGCATAGCGGCCCAAGGTAATAACAGTACCCAAATAGTGAATATTGGGGCTGTAATTGATATGAACTCGCATACAGGAAAAGAAGAGAAAGTAGCCATGGAAATTGCAGTACAAGAGTTTAACAATAGCTCTAGCAATAAGTACAAGCTGGTCCTCAATGTTACCGACTCTGGCGGTGACCTCCTTCGAGCAAACACAGCTGGTACTTCTTATTTTCTTAAACTTGCATCATCAACAAACTCGACTTTCAATAAGTATGTACTAATGACTCATTTTTGGATGTAGCAAATGATCTTATAAAACAGCACGGGGCTCAAGCAATTATAGGACTGGAGACATGGCAGGAGACTGTATTAGTTGCTGAGTTCGCCAATCAAGCACGAGTACCAGTCCTCTCATTTGCTGCACCGTCCATCACCCCTCCCTTGATGTCAATAAGATGGCCTTTCTTGCTCACAATGGCATACAATGACTCTCTACAGATGGATTGTCTGGCCTCCATTGTTTCTTCCTATGGTTGGCGCGAAGTGATAGTAATTTATGAAGATGACACCTATGGTGCAGAATCAGGAATCCTTGCACTTCTCTCTGATGCTCTAGGAAAAATTGGCACGGAAATTGAACACTGGATGGCTTTCCCACCCATCTCTACTCTCTCAGATCCAGATACTACAGTTAGAGAAGAATTGGAGGTCACGATGAGCATGCAGTCCAGACTTTTCATAATTGTCCGGTCATCGGTTCAACTTGCATCACGCTTATTTTCACAAGCAAATCAACTGGGACTGATGGGAAGAGATTCAGTTTGGATTACTACAGACTCAATCACAAGCCTATTCAACACGTTTAATTCATCAGTTATGCAATCAATGCAAGGTGTAATAGGCATCAAGACCCATTTCTCCGAAACTAGCCCAGTTTTCAATGACTTCAGTACCAATTTCCAATATAGCTTTCGCTCAGCATATCCAGAAGAAGATAAGTCTGAGCCAGGAATCAATGCTCTTCGTGCATATGACGCTGTTTCTATTATTACAAAGGCAGTGGAGAATTCTACCTATAATGGTACCTCAACAACTTTGTTACAAACCCTCCTAGGTACTAGATTCAACGGTTTAAGTGGTAAAATTCAGTTCAACAATAGAGAATTATCGAGTCCAAATATTTATCAGATTGTTAATGTTTTTGGAAAGAGTTACGCAAAGCTGAAGTTCTGGTCATCAAATTCTGGATTCTATGATGATGAAATGATGGGAAGGCAAGGTGGTGGTGATGGGGATACCGGAGTATTGGGAGATACGGTGCATTGGCCAGGGGGACTTACTGGAAAGGTCCCAAAAGGATGGTCTATGCCTACTGATGAACATCCTTTAAAGATAGCTGTTCCCGGGAGAGCTTCATTTGAGAAGTTTGTGAAGGTGAAACCGGGAGAAGATCCTACAGGTTTCTGCATTGAAGTTTTCGAAGAGGCTCGGAAGAGACTTGCTTATGATCTACCATACAAGTATCACGCATTCAATGGGACATATGAAGAACTAATCGATCAGGTGTATTATAAGGTAATCACTCATCTCTCTACTGTAAATTCATTGTTTGTCAAAAATTGTATATGACTACTAATGCTCTAAAATTACGCCAAATAATAAACTACATAATATTAGTTTTTCAATCAGTTCTCAAGTATAATCATCCGATTCCAACGTTTCAGATTTTTTTGGAGACTAGCTGGTGTAAGCTAAATGTTCAATCTCTAGTTTTCTGATATGTTCTAGATGTCACAGTTCTAGATGTCACATTGAAATTCTTAATCTCTCAGTTACGGTTTTGGAAACTTCCACGGTTTATATATATTTCATTTTGGTTTTGCAATTAGTTTAAATAATGTCTAATATGTATGCAAATTTGTGATTTTTTGTTAAAGAACTTCAATGGGGCAGTGGGTGATGTGACGATCTTAGCCAACAGATCAAAGTTTGTCGACTTTACTCAGCCTTACACAGAGTCAGGTCTATACATGGTAGTCCCTGTGAAATCACATGAAAAACTTTGGTTATTCACGAAGCCTTTCACCAAATCAATGTGGCTAGTGACACTTGCTGTCTTTATCTATACTATGTTCGTGGTTTGGTTCTTAGAACACAGATCCAATTCAGATTTCAGAGGCTCATGGAAGAGTCAACTGGGAACGGCATTGTGGTTCACATTCTCTACTCTCTTTTTCGCACATCGTAAGCATTTCTATTCAAAATTAGAGCTCTTAATATGTAGGAGTTGTATCTTCTTTTTTTAATCCTTAGACTACATGTATCATTAGTTCAATCATTCTGCAGGGGAGAGACTAAATAGCAACTACAGTAGAGTTGTAATCGTGGTGTGGCTCTTCATTGTTTTCGTAGTGACCTCTAGTTACACCGCTAGTCTCACCTCCATGCTCACAGTGCAACGACTAGAGCCAACAGTGAGTGATTTCCACAAGTTATTGTGGGGCAATTCAATGGTTGGTTGTGATGGCGACTCATTTGTGAATCAGTACTTAGAAGACGTGCTTGGTTTTCATCCAGACAGGATTATGACCATCGATAATCAGAATAAGTATCCAGAGGCATTCAGAAAAAAACAAATCAAGGCAGCCTTCTTAGAACTTCCCTATGAAAAAGTTTTCCTTGCTGAAAATTGCAAACACTACAAAGATGCTGGCCTGACATACCGATTTGGAGGCTTGGCTTTTGTGAGTACTACTTTCTCTTAAGCACTAATGCTCAAACAACTTGTTTAACTGACAAACTATTGTTACTATTCAGGCGTTTCCGAAAGGATCTCCACTAGCCAGAGACATATCGGAAGCCATTCTAAAGATATCTGAAGACGGGAACATAACCAGACTTGAGGAAAAATGGTTCCCAAAATCCTCTGAGTGTTCACAGGATGACGGGAATAAAAGCATGAGTCTAGAAAACTTCTGGGTTCTCTTCCTAGCCACAATTACTACTTCTACTATTATGTTACTACTATACATTGTTCAACTATTTAGAAAATTTCGAGATCATTCAGATTCTCCTGATCCAGACAAGAGTTTGTGGAATCGAATATACAGAATTGCATCCTACATCAACAAGGAAACTCCAATTCTCATACAACCCTTAAACGGTGCGAATGAGAATTGGATAACACCGAATGAGGAGTGTTTGACCACCTACAATACTACAGGCAACCAGCAAGGAGAATCTCCAGTGAGAATGTTTGAAATGTCAGAAACACGTATTGGAAAATTGGAAACTCGGAAGAGGTTTTCAAGTTTGGCATCATTCCCTGGCCGAGATAGGCCTGTCCCTGCTTACCGTGTGGGCGACTCTGAATGGCAGCATTTCCCTTCAAGCACCTAATATTCATAGTCAGCGCTCTTTTCATTTTTAAGTATAAATGACCTTTTATTTTTATATGTTCCAAGTATCTTCTGTAAATTAATAGAAACTAGCAGCCAGGGTTTTTAAGTTGTTTATGTGCCTAATGTAGCGTGTTTTCATTGTTTTACACTTAGGATTGAGAATTAGAAGATCTTTACTCAATTTGTACTCAATCTTTCAGATAAGATATATTTTATTTGTTCCAGAATACAAAATTTTTTATCTGAATACATTTCTATTTCAGATTTGGAAATGCTGTGAGATTTCCACAGATCCATGTCAACAACAACTGTGGATGTTGTAATCTGTATACATTTCTCATTCATTGTGTTGAGTGTAGTTTTTAATGCCATGCGTTTCTTTATATTTGTTCCATCACAAACATCATGCAGGAGTAGCTTATATTTTGCCTGCCCTGTTTTCGTACCCCCTGTTCAAATTGGATTGTGGTAAACATTAGATTAAGGGAGTGATCTTATCTTATTTATTGAGAAGTATCCTGCTAGTTTATTTAGGAACCAATAAACACAGTAACTCAACTACGATTTTATATATTGCACGCTAATGCTTATGGTCGACCAAGTTATCCTCTAAATACTTGTTAAAGAAATAAAGTTGCTCCGATACCATGTAAAGAATTGTATTATTTATTGATGTATTATTGTGTTTATTTATTGACTAAATACAAGCTTATAAAGCTAACTCTAACCTAACCTTGTGGAGATAGAAAACCTGAGACTTTTTATTCTATTATGACTTTCCTAACATATTCTATATAATATAGGTAGACATTTTTTCTTTAAGAAGTAAAGAAAATAAGTTGGGAATTATACATTGTTTTATTGTTGACTACAAGTTTATAAAGTCATCCCTTACCTAACCTTGTAGAAATAGGAAACTTAAAACTTCATATATAAAATAGATGATTTTCCTATTCTTGTACATATTCTGACTTCATTCTTATAACTTTCCTCTTCTTGTACTTTCCTTATTGTAGAAGTGAATCAATCTTAGACTTGAGCTTGGCTATGTTGAGTGCAAGCCCAATATATTCTAACACTCCCCCGCAAGCTGGACATGTGGACGCAGACGAAATGTGCAGCTTGCGGGGGAGTGTTTGAATATATAGAGCTTGCACTCAACATAGTCAAGCCCAAGTCCAAGCTTGATTCACCTCTACAATAAAGAAAGTACAACAAGGGAAAGTTTTTTTTTTTTTTTTGAAAGGCTACAACAAGGGAAAGTTACAATAAGGAAGTCAGAATATGTACAAAAATAGAAAAGTTACCTCTAAGCTGCACATTTCGTCTACGTCTACATGTCCAGCTTGCGGGAGAGTGTTAAAGAAAAAAAATCTGCCTATGTTAAAGAATAGGAAACGGTTATAGAATAGGAAAGTCAGTATAGAATATGTTAGGAAAGTCAAAATAGGATAAGAATTTTTTTCACTTGTGGTGGTACTAAGTAAAGGAGTGGGTGCAAATAGCAAAAAACCAATATCAATTCCTCCCTCTTTTCGTCCTCCTCCTTCACATTTCTTCCTCCTTGTTGTGTTTTGTTGGTGCGATGGTGATTGGCCGGTGGTTCAGGACGTGTGGAGGATTCACACGGTGGTTGAGGACGTGTGGAGGAACACACGGTGGTTGAGGGAGGATGCGATGTGGGTAAAAATAATCTAATTGTGTAAGATTTTGACTTTCCTATACAAGATATTCTAATTGTGTCATATTCAGACTTTTCTATTCTTCCACTTTCCTTCTTTTAGAGGTAGATCAATCTTGGACTTGGGCTTGACTATGTTGAGTGCAAGCCCTATATATTCTAACAATACTACTTCTACTGTACTAGATATATGAAAGATAGAGCTCATTCCAAGCAGTAGAAATAGAAAATGAATTGAACTACGATCAATGGAACGAGAATCTTCCCATTAGAGGAACAAGTAAAACAATGAATTAGAGGAAAAGACAAGTACTGGATTTTTTTTTGTAGGTTGAACCATTTAATCACAAATAAAAATGGTAGGTAGACTAAATTTTGGAGGGATCACAGCTTGTACTTGAGTTCTGATATTCACGTAATTATTACATAATATATCCCTTAATTTATATATGTTAGTGTTTCAATTAGTATATTTTATTCTAATTATTATTTCATTTTCATGTCTTTGTAGGAATTTGAGAGTGAACGATGAAATCGCATTAGGCGACAATTTAAGGAATTATCAATAGGTTGATTCTAGCGGCGTTACAAAGTAGAGGATCACAAATCTAAACCTAACCCAAATAAACCTAGGTCCGCCTAATTTAACATAAGCCCAAAACCAAAAAGTTAATCTAGAAACCTAAGCCCAAACCAAAAAAGCTAATCTAGAAACCCAAGCCGAAGGAAATAAAAGAACCTTATTCATGTCTTCCCCATTTTTAGAGAAATCTCTCTTATCTCTTCTTCCACGTTCCTTTTCTCATCCTCTCTTTTCCAACCACCATGCCAATCCACCCCACCGGCGATCCTCGCTCGATAGGAGAACTAGCAGTGCGATCATCCCGCCATCACCACCTCACCTCGCCATCACCACAGTCCTCCTCTTCTTTTTTCTCTCTGGTCCTTCATCTCAACTCTTGCGTCAACACAACCACGCACAACCACCGCTCCTCTCCCTGTTTCTCTCTCTAGCAGCCACAACCACCGAGCACCACCATCAGACACCCCCACCATCACCATCCTCGCGCACAAAACAGAGGAGAAACAAGAAGCACGTCCATGTTTTCCTCTTTCGCAGCCGACTAACAACCCACACACACCACCATCATTGCCGGAGCTTTCTCTCTCACGTTAATCCTCCATTTCTCCCTAATCCCTCTCCTCTGATCAACCTCGGACCAAATCGCACACCACCAGCGACACAGGAGCATCAAACAGGGAGCACCGCCCCTGTTTCTCTCGCCTGTTCTCGTTTTCATTCTCTTTCTCGTTTTTCCTTGATCTCTCTTTCGCTCTTGTAGGATTAGCAGCAATGAATAAGGCGTAGGAAAAGCAAGCAGCAGCGGTAGCGCAAAGCAGGCTCGCTGGAGACAAAGGCACATGTTTTCTGGTGGGAGAAAACTGTTTTTCAAAATAGTTTGGCTATTAGTACCCGCGATTTCTATCTAAGCCACCACAGTCCACCAACAACTATTCCTCGAGATGCGCATTCATGCTGAGATGGATTCGACCTACACCAGTGTTGTGAGGCCATCCATCATGATTTTCTAGACCCCATGCCGAGGCGAAGATGAAACCATAGGGTTTCCTAGAGTTTGTCGTATCTTAATTTACTGTTTTCCATAGGATTGAATGTTAAATACAGTTGATTTATGAATGTCAATAATTTTCTTTCACCGATTATATCTAGAATAATTATCTAGACTAATCGGTTGTTAGAAATACCCTTTATTGATATTCAAAGTTTGCTTTAATCAATTAATCTGAATCTGTGATTGTGTGTGTCGTAAGAAGACATGCAATGTTAGGGGTTTAGAATTAGTTAAAATAAACATGTGATTGTGTGTGCCATAAGAAGACACTCAATGCTAGGGGTTTATACCTTTGCTGAAATCTGATGCATACTTAGATTAATTTTTAAGTTAGTCATGTTAATTCTTGAAAACAATAATTTGGATTACACAAATCTCGAAGAACCTGTGATGGATTTGATGTCTCAGTCCCTTCTCTATCATCTTATCATTTTAATTTTAATTGTCAATTTCATTTTCTTAATTTAGTAATTTTCATCTGTTGTAACCCCAACTCTAAATTAGTTCAAATAAGTCTTATAATTCGACTGTCTCGTCAATCCTCGTGGGATCGACCCGTATTTGCCACTGTCTACCAATTAGACAGTCGTGCATTTGCGGCATTACAAGTAGGGCTTATTAGCTTATTAATTTAGGTTAATAAAAACTCTATCAAGTTTTTGGCGTCGTTGCAGTGGATTGTAACGGTACAATCGAAATCTAAAGTTGTTTTTGCTAGTTTATAAATTAGGTTTTATTTTATTTTTAGGAACAATGTTACGAGTCAGTTTCTTATTTGTTTTATTTGCTTTTCTTATTTGTTTTATTTGCTTGAGTTTGAATTAATTTTGCATTTATTTTGCTGGAGGTCACACACATAAGAGCTCAAGTGGGAACGAAGTGAAATATTGCAATTTGCAAGGAAACTCTCAGAAATCGACTTCTACCCGGCGTCGCAAGTAACTCGAAAGAGGTTCACGCCGGAGGTAACTTCTATCCACTGCATCTGCACGCGATTTCTGTGATATCACTTGTGTGTAGCTTGTTCTAGGTAATATTGCATGCAAACTAGTGGTAGGATTGAGTTAAAACTTTCGTGCCCTCTCCCGCGGATTGGTTAATCACCATCTATTTTAGGGTTAGGAACCTAGGCCTTCACTATTTAAAATTTGTAGTAAGATAATTATCTAAGACAGGTGTGACGCTCATAGGGACCATCTTTGGACGTTTGATAGATTAAAGTGGTTGAGTGAAGGAACATATCTCATCTGGGAACAGTTCTTGAATTGGCATTTCACTTTGAGCAAGAGAGTGAAAAAAAAGGTAAGAGCAATTTTGTAGTGGCGGATTGATAGAAAATTACCGTGCCTCTCCCACGGTTAGGTAAATTGAATTGAACATCAGCCCTGCATTAGTAAAGAAAAGCTTTAAGGTTGTCTACCATTTATTTTGCTTGCGCATCATTTAGGTGTCATTTAGATTCCGTTTTTTTTTATTTTTTTTAGAGTCAGGTCATCTTCATATAGTGGTTAGGCGTGCATATATAAAAAAATAATAATAATAACAAAAACTTAGAAATGGTTGAGGAGAAAGACTTTAAGGATTACTTCTCCCCTTCTACCTCGAAGCTCGAAATAGTTTTTATGTCGATGACTCAGAAATTAGATGCAACTATGAATTTGACTCAACCCCTACCTCCCACTAATGTTTCATTTGAGGTTTGTGTTGCATGTTCGAGTCCTAGTCATTCTACAGCAGATTGTGATTTGCAATATGATTATCCTGAATATTTCGCTTAACAAATCCATTCTTTTAATGTTAATTGGCGACATGGTTATAATTCCAAGTCCAACTATTACAGCCCTGGTTTTGCCAATAATCAAAATCTCTCCTGGGCTCATAACTCACACCAAGGGGGACATATTTTCTCTCAGGCTCCTCAATACCCTAATCATGTTATGCCTCAATTTAACCAAACTCCTCCATCCAACACATCAAGTTTAGAGGAAACGATTAACCGTTTTATGCAGCGCACAGAACGATTGTTTGAACATGATTCTCAGGCTATGTTAGAGTCAAAAGTCATGATTCAACACCAATCTAAAGCCATCAATAGACTTGAGATAGTTGTGGATCATATTACTAAGGCATTATCTGAAAGTGAGTTAGGATGAGTTCCTAGTCACTTTGTTCAAAATTCAGAGGGTCAATTCATAACTGATAACACATCGGAACCCGAGTCAGATGATGTTTTTGAGGATAATGTGATCGAAACTACTTTGCTTCATGACCCATTCCCTTCCACACATTTTCATAATGACCCACTCGACATATGCCTTCCTAGTAACTCTTGCATGAAGTCTAATTCTCAATGTTCGTTGGAGTCAAGCATCGATTATTTTCACAATACGAATGACCCCATAATTCAAGAAATAGTCAAGTCATTATCGGAGGACACATCTAATGAGAGACTACATGCCATAGGTAGTGCTAATTCTAGGTTCGGGGGTGTTGTTGCGTTGTCTAACTCATCATCTTGGTGTAGTTCATTTTGTTATGATGAGCATGTACCACTCAATATATCTATAGACATACCTCGTTCTATCCCTTTCATATTGACTGATGCTACCTATGTGTATCCATTGTTTGTAAGAGATGATTTCAGTTTTGACCATGCTATTGTGATACATATTCAATCTTCTGATTTGCAACCTGACTTAGGATGTCCCTTTTTAGGAGTTGGTAGGAGTCATTTGTTGGATATCATTGTTTGTGACCCCTTTTTGCTCAAGGTTCCCACGGATTCTCTAAGAATGAGAGTTCATTTGCATTTTCTCTATGATTTTGCATGGCGCCTTCGTAGCTTTTGGGATGTGTTAGTATACGTTGTGTCGCATGTGGTTGCTACTATTTGTTGGATGGATCCTCAACTTTTTAGGTTATTGCTATATGATTCCTTGCCCCCTTTTAAGGAGAGTGTTCGTTACGTTTTTTCTCGTCATTTCATGGTACATCATTTATGAGGAAAAATATATGTCGGGTTGACGACGTTAAACCAAACGCTCCTAGGAGGCAGCCTAGCTTCAGTTGTGTCATTATGGTTAGTCTGGATTGATTTTCGAGTTCTTTCTAGTTGCATTTTACTCGTACTTGTTAGCTCCGTAACAATTTTGACTTACAACTGATACATGTAATTTTTTATTTTTTTCATTTGTGTCCTGTATTGTTTTTATCAATTTATCATGATGAGTCCACAGTGCTTTTGTCTCTGAGCGTTCATTGGTGGACGATTTCGTCGAAATTGGTAAAAAAATTCCCATGGTAATATCACTCTAACGCTTATCTTTTCTTTTTCCTGAATTTGTCATAATCATCATTTTATACATTGAGGACAATGTTTGGTTTAGGTTTGGGGGTGAGGATTATGAGCTTTTCTGCATTTTCAAAAATTTTGAACTAAAATGTATTTCACAATTGATTATTGTATTCTACTCAATCTCCATTGAATACATAGTTAATTATGATTGTGTGAAAATTTTTGGATTTGAAAATGCAGTCAAAATCTAAGTTCTTTTCCAATGAAGAGGATGTGTTTTCAAGTATGCCTGAAAATTTTAGAAATGCATGCTTACACTTGTCACTTTTATATATCAATAGAAAAACATATGGTTTGATATTATCTTTAAGTTAAATATATTTCATGATATTTTTCGACTCGACCACTCTTGCACTATAAGCCGAGTTAGCATGATTTGAAGTTAATCAGTAAGATATTAACTAGAAAACCTTAGAATAATAGTGGAGACTTGACCATTGTGAGTTTTGAAACATTCGATTTTTCTTGAGGGTTATTAAATAAACTCTGACTTTTCTTGAATTTGCATTATCTTGTTGATGATCTCATTGTTCTTGTTTCTTTTATTGATTGCTTTGAGAATGACGTTAAAATTGAATTATTACACTAGAACTTCTTGATTTATTTAGTTGAGATCTCATAATACCGACTAGAGCTTAAGAAGTGATATAGACAATTTTTTTTCTTTGAACCGTTCTTTAGCCTTTTAGCCTACCTAATAATAAATATTTGTTTGCAGCCCTTTGAGCCTTTAAATAAACTTTTCTTTGCTAACCACATCTCCATTACCTACTCCAGTTAGAGAGTAATATCTCATACTATTTTTATCCTTACTCAATGTCTCTGAAAATGTGCATGGTTGATATATTTTTGGAATGGGCAAATAGAAATAGCTGAAACTAAATATTCCATGAATCCTCGGGACTGAAATGTTTCATTGTGCAGAAGGGGAAAGCATGTAAAAAACAAAAATTGATGCTTCGAAAAAAAATATGAAGAATTTTGAAAGAAGAAAAATTAATGGTATACAACATTGGTTTATTCTTCATAGCCCAACGTGTTTATTAAATGGTGTATTCATTCTCAGATAATTTTCTCGTATCCTTTTCCATTTTTGTTAACCAAAATCTTAGCCTCATTACAACGTTATAAAGACCTAATTGATCTTAAGTAAATGTTTAGTTCATAGATGTGGAGATTAAATTGACAAAAACTATGGCGTATGATTCAACATTCTCAAAGTAATTGATATTCCTGTCCATGAGATTATATTCATTTCATTCTTTTAAAAGTCTGTTTTTCATGATTATTATATGTGAGATATTTGTGTTTCCATAATTTATTATCTTTCTCACATATAAACTGAGTGATAACTAGCCAATCTCTGAGTGATTCATTTCTGAGTGACAAGAGAGATTTGTAGTCGAAACATATTATCCAAAGGTTATCTAGTTGTATATTAACTGAGAAAAAAGAAAGTTATGTTGATAAAGCTATGCACACACACACTTCGAGTTGAGAATAATTGATTAAATTTATTTAACTTTTGGGTACTATTAAATCGTTGTTAGACTCGTTGATATATTATTCTGACAATGTTAATTGTTTTCTGAAAATTTTGGCAATTAGATTATTTCTCTGAGGATAATTGAACAAGTTACCATGCTTTGGAAATTTATTGAGTCATAATGTTTGTGGGTAACATTTCTGGAAACCCTCACGAGACTATAACTCGTCCACTAGAGGTAATCTAGCGGTTTAAAGCCTTGTTGCACGTTTAAGGTAAGTGCAACCGATGATTCTATTGCGAAAGTAGTTAGAATTTTATTTTTATTGTTTTGCTTGAGGACTGGCAAAAATATAGATTTGAGGTATTTGATATTCACGTAATTATTAGATAATATATCCCTTAATTTATATATGTTAGTGTTTCAATTAGTATATTTTATTCTAATTATTTCATTTTCATGTCTTTGTAGGAATTTGAGCATAAACGATGAAATCGCATTAATGCGACAATTTAAGGAATGATCGATTGGTTGATTCTAGCGGCAGAACAAAGTAGGATGTCACATATATAAACCTAACCCAAATAAACCTAGGTCCACCTAATTTAGCCTAAGCCCAAACCCAAAAAGCTAATCTAGAAACCCAAGCCCAAGGAAATAAGAGAACCCTATTTAGGTCTTCCCCATTTTTAGAGAAAGTTCCCTTCTCTCTTCTTCCACGTTCCTTTTTTCCTGCTCTCTTTTCTAGCCACTACGCCGATCCACCCTGCCGGCAATCCTCGCTTGATAGGAGAATCGACAGTGTGATCATCCCGCCATCAACACCTCACCTCGCCATCACCGCAGTCCTCCTCTTCTTTTTATCTCCGATCTTTCATCTCAACTTCTGCGTCAACACAACCACCGCTCTTCTCCCTGTTTCTTTCTCTAGCAGCCACAACCAACGAGCATCACCATCAGACGCCCCCACCATCACCATCCTCGCGCACAAAACAAAGGAGAAACAGGGAGCACGTCCCTGTTTTCCTCTTTCACAGCCGACTAACACCCACACACACCACCACCATCGTCGGAGCTCTCTCTCTCACGTTAATCCTCCATTTCTCCCTAATCCCTCTCCTCTGATCAACCTCGGACCAAATCGCACACCACCAGCGAGACAGGAGCATCAAACAGGGAGCACCACCCTTGTTTCTCTCGCCTGTTCTTGTTCTCGTTCTCGTCTTTTTCTCTTCTCGTTTCTCCTTGATCTCTCTTTCGCTCTTGCAGGATTATCAACAACGAATAAGGCGTAGGAAAAGCAAGCAGCAGCGGCAGCGCAAAGTAGGCTCGCTGGAGACGAAGGCGCGGGTTTTCTAGCTAGAGAAAACTGTTTTTCAAAACAGTTTGGCTATTAGTACCCCTGATTTCTGTCTGAGCCACCATAGTCCACCAACAACTATTCCTCGGGATGTGCGTTCGTACTGAGATGGATTCCACCTACACCAGTGTTGTGACGCCATCCACCATGATCTTCTAAACCCCATGCCGAGGCGAAGATGAAACCATAGGGTTTCCTAGAGTTTGTCGTATCTTAATTTATTGTTTTCCATAGGATTGAATGTTAAATACAGTTGATTTATGAATGTCAATAATTTTCTTTCACTGATTATATCCGGAATAATTATCTAGGCTAATCGGTAGTTAGAAATACCCTTTATTGATATTCAAAGTCTATTTTAATCAATTAATCTGAATCTGTGATTATGTGTGCCGTAAGAAGACATGCAATGTTAGGGGTTTAGAATTAGTTAAAATAAACCTGTGATTGTGTGTGTCGTAAGAAGACACGCAATGCTAGGGGTTTATACCTTTGTTGAAATCAGTTGTGTATTTAGATTATTCTTTAGGTTAGTTATGTTAATTCTTGAAAACAATAATTTTGATTACACAAATCTCGAAGAACATGTGGTGGATTCGATGTCTCAGTCCCCTCTCTATCATCTTATCAGTTTAATTTTAGTTTTTAATTTCATTTTCTTAATTTAGTAATTTTCATCTACTGTAACCCTAAACTCTAAATTAATTCAAATAAGTCTTAGAATTTGACTGTCTCGTCAATCCTCGTGGGATCAACCCGTATTTGACACTGTCTACTAATTAAACAGCCGTGCACTTGCAGTATTACAAATAAAATTTATTAGCTTATTAATTTATGTTAATAAAAACTCCATCAAGTTCACATCAATTACCGTCTCAATATTAACTATTTGGGTACTGTTGTCACCTTCGGCCGCCATACTAGCTCTATGGTTTACCAAAATGAATAAAAATACAAAGAACTTGAAAAGAGAAGATGGAGAAGAATTTGAGAGACACATTGTTGGATGTGTTTCCTTTAGTCAATGGAAAACCAAAGTATTATTTATAGAGCTTGAACTTGAAAGTAAGTTTCTCCTTGATAATTATAGAAATTTAGAAACTATTTGGTTGGATTAGTAACTTAATAATCAATTAAGTAATGGCTGAATGTATCTTTCAATCAACTTATTTTAACGGTTTATGTATACTTTTAAAACATGGAGCAAATATCGATGTCTTTCTGAGCTGTGCGAATGTGCAATGGCATGTTTTAATCAATATTTTATTGAACGTGATTATAACATTACTACTCAATGACGAAGACACGTTTTTTAATCCAAAAGTCCACCTTCCAACAAAAAATAGCAAATAACTCTAAAAATGCGTGTTGACCGAGTTCAATAAGATTATGTGTTTAATTGTGAGTAACACATGTTCATTGAGAAATTGCAAGATTTCCATGCATGGAAGGGTCTTTTTGGATCGGTTTGTAATAGGGTGTTTTTAAGAACAGATGAGGTCTTGAGTGGAGTGAATGGGTTCTCACACATTTTTTGCCATGAGTGCCAAATTTTTGTTCCTAGAAAGTGAAATTAGTATTTAGACAATAACTTGGAAGACCATAAGCTTTATGGAAGGCCATAAGCATTGATATGGAAATGATAAAATTGCCATAAATAAGATACAATCACTCCCTTAATTTCAAACAAAAAGCATGATCAACAAGGCACGGAGAACATAAATTGTGACTTTTTCAGTTTGCATACATTTTCTTCCTTATCAACAACAGCATATCCATTGGGCTGAGACATGTATATGTCCTCCTCCAAATCACCATGCAAGAAAGCAGTCTTGACATCAAGTTGCTCGAGCTCTAAGTCAAACTGCGCTGCTAAAGCCAAAAGGACTCGGATAGAAGTGTGTTTTATCACCGGAGAAAATACTTCATTGTAGTCCACACCTTCTTGCTGTGCATCTCCTTTAGCCATCAATCTTGCCTTGTAACGTATACTTGTATAAGTACCCCTGGAATCTGAAATTCCGTCTTTCACTGTGAAAACCCACTTACACCCAATTGGTATCTTTCCTTTAGGGAGTGTCACAAGCTCCCATGTATGATTCCTCTGAAGAGATAACATCTTCTCATCCAAAGCATCCTTCTATTTCTTATTCTGAACACTTCACAAAGCATGTGTATATGTGGTAGGAACATCATCATACCCATCAAGAACTGAGAATGCACAAGCTGCACTATCCTCATAACCAAATCTAAGTGGTGCATGTCTGACTCTAGGTTCTCTACCTGCGGCTAAAGACGGTGTTTGTAATTGTTGAACATGTTGTGTAGGATCCATGTCCCCATCAGTAGGAACATCATCTTCTGCTACTGTCTCATCAGGCATCATATCTGTATCGCTCAATCCCTCAGTAGAAGGAACATCATACTCTGTATGAGATCTAGGAGCTCCAAGCTCCACTTGCAGAAAATCTCTAGCATCATCATCTTCATCATAGCTATCACCCCTCCAAATAGGAGAACCATCTTTGCATCTTACACATTTTGCCTGTAACAAAGTCTCCTCATGGAACTTCACATCTCGACTGATCACAAACTTATGCAAGTCAGGGCACCATAATCTATACCCTTTCACATTATCTGGATAACCGAGAAAAATAGTTTTCCTGACCCTTACTCCAATCTATACCTTTCATATACTAGATAACCAAAAACTTTCAAGTTAGAATAATCTGAAAATACCAAACCATGCCTCCATAGGAATCTGAGACTCAATATCTGATGAAGGAGAGCGGTTAATGAGATAGCACGCCATGTTTACTGCTTCAGCCCACCATATTCTGCCCAAACCTGCATTGGACAACATGCACCGTGCTCTCTCCAACAAGGTACAGTTCATCCGCTCTGTTACCCCTGTTCTGCTGTGGTGTCGAATTTACTGTGAAGTGTCTTCTAATGCCATGTTCCAAAAAAAACTGCTTCAAGGGATCCTTGGTATACTCACCGCCATTGTCAAATCTCACTACTTTGATCACCATTCCTGTTTGTTTTTCAATCATGGCTTTCCACTTCTTGAAGATATCGGTGACTTCATTTTTATGTTTCATGGTATACACCCATACTCTCCGGCTGAAGTCATCGATAAAAGACACAACATATCTGAAACCCCCTTGGATGCGACTCTAGAAGGCCCCCAAACATCAGTGTCAATGTAATCCACAATCCCCGCGGTGCTATGAGTAGCATCACTAAAACTGACTCTGCACTGCTTCCCATAGATGCAATGTTCACAGAAATCCAGTTTTGCCATTTTATCACCACCAAGCAAGCACCACTTGCTTAAAGTTCTTAGTCCATTCTCACCTACATGCCCTAATCGCATGTGCCATAACTGTGTACGCGTCAAGCTTTTCTCATCAACAACTGTATAAACCATAGCTTCACCTTCAACTATACTGCCTTGAAGGAAATACAAATTTGCATGCATAACCGCTGTCATAAGCAACCTGTCACCAAAATAAACACTGCAATATCTATTCTCACCAATATACTTCTAGCCCTGAGCTTCAAGCACCCCAAGAGAAATCAGCCCCATTGAAAGAGTTGGAACATGATGTACCTCGGTAAGTTGTTTACATGACCCATCTGCCAACTGAAATTTAATTGTATCAACACCTATTGTCTTGCAAGGCCGAGAGCCACCCATTTTAACTGAACTGCCCTTAACCTCACAATAAGTGCTTAACCATTCCCTTACGGGACACATATGATACGAAGCTCCCGTATCCAACATCCAACCGTCGTACAAATGGTCACAAGATTTTTGTCATCAGTGCATGTGCTAAGTCACCCCCGATTAGAATATCCTCTACCACATCCGGTGTCTCAACAACATTCACTACGCCCTTACTCCCACTCTCTTGCTTATTGTGATTATCCTTCCAGTCTGGACAATTCCTTATGTAATGGCCTTTATGACATTCAACCTTATACATATCTCTGCCTTTTGATTTAGACCGGTTCCTTCTGAAGTTGTTCCTTTTGTAATTTCTTCCCCTTGTCACTAAAAGGCCATGTGCTTGAACCCCCTCATTCGAAGCACTCTTTCTGAAAGCCTTTGCAAGTACAGCTTGAACAATATCACTGTACACAAATTTCTATTTCTTCAATGTTGTCATCTGATCGACAAACAGTTATCATTCTGGTAATAAAGAATTAACAAGAATAATGCTTTCTGACTATCTTCAATTAAATTTAGCTCTCAAGCTAACACAATCTGAATATAAACATTCAAATTCATTTATATGATCAGTCATGAGTTTACCCGACTACAACCTGAAAGTGAAGAGTTTTTTCTGTAGGTACATCACACTCATCTGATCATTTTGAAGATAATAGCCTGAAGCTTATCCCAAATATATACCCTGAGCCGTCATCTCATCAGCGAAGTTGTAAGCCACATTGCGAGAAAGACACAAACAAATTGTACTACATGCCTTCTGATCCATTTTACTCCACTTCTCGATAACCTCAACCGTCGCCTTATCTAATGATGATTTCTTTTTCTCATCAAGTGCATCAATCTGATCCAAACTAACCAGAATATCTTTACAATCCATCTGCCAAGCTTTAAAATTATTCCTACCATTGAATCGAACAATATCGAACCCATGAACTTTCACATAGCCATCATCACGTGATGAAGAAGACCTTTCACCCATTGTAATTAACACCTTCAAAACACAAACACTAACTAATTGGCGCTCTGATACCACTTGTAAGGAAATACCTGCTAATGCAAATAATCCCAACACAAGTCCTAGACCTAGTTGGTGATAATGAATGGCTAATAATGCTATGCGTGTAATAGCAAATAACAAGCAATGTGCAGAAAATAAAGATGACACCGAGATTTACGTGGTTCGGCTTTGCCTACTCCACGAACGACGACTCTATAACTATCTTATTGATATGGAAACACTTACTTGAAGATTACAACGTTGTCAAGCAACAATCCTTGAGATTACCCAATCTCAAGCCAACAATACCACCAAAAGTTTGATGAAACTCGCAAACGAAGAACACCCAAAATCACTCGATTCCAATCATTCTACTTGGCTATTGTTTCACACTGCACAAACACCAAATCACGCCAACTCGCAACCTGTTTCACGCCCTTATCGCAGCTCGTTTCACGCCACACTGCTGCTCTGTTTCAGTCTGTATTTGCTACCAATCTGATGTTGTGTTGTTGTTGTTGTTGTTGTTTTGCTGTGTATTGCTATTGCGTTTCGGCTGTGTGCTCTGATTGTTATCTCTCTCGTTGTTGCCTTGTTTTTACTTTTATAAAATTAGTTGTTGTATGCTTGCTTTAATTAGAAAAAGAAAAGGACATTCAGTCCCACATGAATTGTGAGCCAAACACTCTATCACACAAAAACTCTTGAGTCTTATTTGTAAAGAACTCTGACTCACACAAGGTGTTTTGAGTCCTTGTAACTGTCTCACATTAATTAGGTCTCACAAACAACTTTGAAAGCTTCTACCAGTCTCTGACTCTCTGTACATTTTGCGAAGAAATTTGAATATTATAAGAATCAATCCTACATTTTGCGTCTTAGTAAAATTGGTAACTAACAGTATACTTGGTTGCACATTAAGGCAGAGAAAGATCTTAAGAACATTTGCTTGCCTCTTCTAATATTGCAGAAAAAATTTGAAGTTGTAAGAATCACATTTACATTTGTGTAATAGTAAGCAATGTACAAAGGAAGGGTAGGCTACGGTTGTTTAGGTGCTTGAAGGAGGACGTTGCCCTTCAGGATTTTCCATATCAAAAGCATAGACATGCCTATCTCGACCTGGAAATGATGCCAAAGGTGTAATTTTCCTGGGAGTTCTTAAATGTCCATTATATGCTTCTGCCATTTCGATTTTCACCACTTGAGATTCTTCATGGTTGCCTGGAGTAAGGTAACCATTCAAATACTCCTTGCTTGCTGATATCCAATTCTCGTTCAAACCGTTTAAGGGTTGTACTTGAATTGGAGTTTTCTTATTGAGGTAGGATGCAATTCTGTTGAACCGTTTCCACAAACTCTCGTCTGAAGGAAGAGAAGCTGTATGGTGCCGAAATTCCCTGAAAAGTTGAAGAATGTATAATAGTAACATTATAGTAGAAGTCGCGGCTGTAACTATGAAGAGAACTGCGAAGTTTTGAAGCCTCAAACTTTTAGTTTCCATTTTCCCGGAACACTGAGATGATTCTGGCGGGAACCAATATTTCTCAAGTCTGGTAATGGTCCCATCTTCAGATATCTTTAGAATGGCTTCTGAGATGTCTCTAGCGATTGGAGAGCCCTTTGGAAACACCTGGATAGCAACAGATTTTTTAGTCGGTTTAACAATGTAGTTTTGAGTGTTCAAGTGTAGATGAAAAAGAAAAAATAATTAAGAAATACTTACAAAACCCAAGCCCCCGAATCGGTATGTTAGGCCAGCATCTTTGTAGTCTTTGCAGTTTCTTGAAAGGAATACTTTCTCGTAGGGAAGTTCTAAGAAGGCTGCCTTAATTGTCCCATTTCTGAATGCATCTGGATAGTCATACTCACTAGTGATGTTTATGATGTTCTTTGGTTGAAACTCGAGAACCTCTACTAGATACTTCCTTACAAATGAGTCACCATCACAACCAACCGGTGAATTGCTCCTCCTTAGTGCCTCAATATTGTTCACTGTTGGCTCGAGGCGTTGAACTGTGAGCATGGAAGTGAGACTAGCAGTATAACTAGAGGTCACCACAAAAACAATGAAGAGCCATACCACGATCACTACTCGACTGTAATTGCTATTTAATCTCTCCCCTGTAAAACTTGTGAACTATTGATATTTGTAGTCTAATGAATGAAAATCATATTTACAACTAAACAGAAATGCTTACTGTGCGCGAAAAAGAGAGTAGAGAAGGTGAACCACAATGCAGTTCCTAGTTGAGTCTTCCATGGGCCCCTGAAGTCTGGATTGGATCTGTGTTCCAAGAACCAAACAACGAACATTGTATAGATAAACACGGAGCCTGTTATTAGCCACATTGCCTTGGTGAAAGGCTTCAGGAACAGCCATGCTATATCTTCTGGTTTCACAGGGACTACCATGGACAACCCAGACTCAGCATAAGGCTGAGTATATTCAACAAACTTGGATCTGTTGAATAAGATAGTCACGTCACCCACCACTGCACCATAGTTCTTCAACCAAAACCACAAGTTTACGTACATGTCAGACAGGTAATATAAATTAATTGCAAAAGCAAAATAGAATACGTACAATTAAGTAAATCCTAACAATACTGAATGCAGCTAAACAATTCTTGATGAAAGACAAAATGTATGAGCAGAGATGAGTAGTCACCTTCAAATAGACCTGATCGACGAGGTCGTCGTATTTTCCATAGAATGGATCATACACATGCGGTAGATCATAGTCGAGTTTCTTGACAGCTTCTTTGAAAACTTCAATGCTGAAACCTCCGGGATCTTCTCCCAGTTTCACCTTCACAAACTTCTCAAATGATGTTCTCCCTGGAACACCTATCTTCAATGGATTTGCATTACTGGGCATCACCCATCCTTTTGGGGCCCTTCCAATTAGTCCCCCTGGCCAATACACCATTTTACCTCCCAATGCTTCCTTATCCCCACCACAACAACCTCTACTACCCATCTCTTCATCATCACAGAATCCAAACTCTGATGACCAGAATTTAAGATCTATATAAGTCTTCCCAACAACGTTAACTATGTGATAAATCAATGGGCTACATAATCCACCATTGTTGAATCGAATTTCACCACTTAAACCATTGAAACTAGTAGTTAGGAAGTTTTGTAACAATGTTGTTGAGGTACCATTGTAGGTAGAACTTTCAATTGCCTTTGTAATAGTAGAAACCGCATCATAGGCACGAAGAGCACGGATTCCTGGCTCAGACTTATCTTCTTCTGGGTACGTTGAACGAAAGCTATTTCGGAATTTGATACTGAAGTCTTTGAATACAGAGCTAGTTTCGGCAAAGTGGGTCTTGATGCCTATAACTCCTCTCATTGACTGCATAATTGATGAATTAAACGTGTCAAATAGGCTTGTGATTGTGTCTGTAGTAATCCAAACTGAATCGTGTCCCATTAGACCCAAGTGCTTTGCTTCTGGAAATAAACGTGTCACTAGTTGAACCGATGACCGAACAATTATGAAGACTCTGGACTGGTTATTCACCATTGTATTCACCAGTTCTTCTCTGATGACAGTATCTGGATCTGATAGAGTAGAAAAGGGTGGAAAAGCCATCCAGTGTTCAATTTCCGAGCCCACCTTGCCTAGAGCATCAGAGAGCAGTGTCAAGACTCCCGAGTCAGTACTGTAGGTGTCATCTTCATAGATTGCTATAACTCGACTCCAACCATAGGAAGCCACAATGGAGGCAATACATTCCATCTGTAGAGCATCATTATAAGCCATTCTTAGCAAGAAAGGCCATCTTACTGAAGTAAATGGAGGGGTGATGGACGGTGCTGCTAATGAGAGGACAGGCACTTTTGCTTTATCAGCAATTTCAGCTACTAATACCGTTTCCTGCCATGTGTCCATTCCTACAATTGTTTGAGCTCCGAGCTCTTTGATAAGATCATTGGCTACATCCAAAATCAACTAATTAGTATGAACTTAACTAAAATTCAAGTTTATTGACTAAATAAAGGTTAAGAACTATTACCAGCTGTGTATGCTCGGAGAGGATCCCCGCCGGAGTCACTAACATGGAGGACTATGTTGTACTTATTGCTAGAACTACCATTGAACTCTTGTACTGCAATATCCATGGCTATCTTCTCTTCTTTCCCAAAACGCGAGTTGACATCAATTACAGCGCCTATATTCACTACTCGGTTATCGTCATCATCTTGGGCTACTATACTGGCTCCATGGCTGATCAAAATGAATAAAACTACAAAGAGTTTGCAGGGAGAAGATGAGGTAGAACTTGAGAGAAACATTTTGGGAGTATCTTTTCCGACTTTTTACCTCAGATGACATGAGAAGTTTGAGTTCTTAAAAGATTGTCAAAGGAGAAAAAGTCTTGTTAAGTATATTCTTTGGTTAGAACTTTGAATTATAATATTGTCTTGTTGGATAAGAAATGAATGAATGGATCTAAATCAAATCAAGTCAACTTCTCATTTTAAAGAATATGTGGAGTTCAATTTAAAACAATGGATCTAAATCAAATCAAGTCAACTTCTCATTTTAAAGAATATGTGGAGTTCAATTTAAAACACTGACGTGTTGCAGTTTTTGGGCTCTTTTTCTTGAACGCGGCTTTGAAATGGGTAATTTGGTTATAAGTGGAATGCGTGTACTTTGTTAGTCGTTATCAGTGCAATCGAGGGCCTTTAATTTTGACTTTTCAATGTAACCAAATCTTAAGTCATTATATCATTCCAGGAAACATCCTCCTGTCTAATACTAATTTACAAAGAGCTTCTAAGTATAATGGTCCCAGAGCACTGATTTGTGCTTGGGAGGGTGGTCTACCCTTCTCTCCATAGGTTTGGAGAAGTTGGAGAGGGGTAGAGTTGGTCCGATCACGTGCAAACCACCCTCCCAGGCACAAATTAATGCTTTCGGACCAAGCTCTCTAAATTTTTTCATTAATTTATAAAAATGAATCTCAACTACTAGTCTTTCTTCTCCAAAAATCTGGGAAAAAAAAACAGGGGATGCTTGGTTGCTCAAGCCACTTACAAGTGGACGATCTTAAAATTGTTGTGTTTGTTTGATTACTTGCAGTAATTTTTTAACGGGTATAAGTGGCTTGATTTCTTTTTACAGTCTCAAAATAAATAAAATTTTAGGGTATGATTGCTTGATGAGCACTGGGGCAATGTTTACAACAACATATAAGTGATGTAACCAAACAATTCCTCGGTCTTACCTTATTACGTAATTGATATCATTTTGTAAGAACAGGTTTTATAAAAAGACTCTTTGTCCAACCATAAACAATGCAATGAGATTGCATACCTAAGTGTGATTAAAGTGTTAATTAGGTGAAAGCAACAGGGAAGAGGAGGTTTAGCCAACCTGGATCACAGACTCATCACTGTACATTTGTTCACTAGTAGGCTTAATGACTTTTCGGTGTGAAAAACTTCATCACATTTGCGGTTTATAGTAGCTTACTGTGGATGCTCTTTAGAGTTGGAGATCAGTTAGAACTTGAAACTATCACAAGTAGCAACAACTAAAAATATTTCTCAAAAGTCTCAACAAATTTGCATTTCTGTTCTACACATAAATCAGAAAACTTCAATCTCCCCACCTAGTAAACAATCTCATCAAACCACCTTACAGAAGGGGAAAGTCTGACTCTATCATCAAATCTTCATAATGATTCAAATGGGCATTCAAGCATTTTTGTAACTTTGTTTCTTGATCACATACATCTATGATAGAACTAAAACTATAGCTAGGCAGAATTGAAATAAATCTTAAAAACAAGTAAACAAAATAAATGAGCAGTCAGCACGCAAAAGCCTTTTTCTGGTACATCATCTATATCATGGTCTACATGATGGCAAAAAAGAAAAAAGAGTAAGAAATGTTTATCAGTAGAACAAATGGAGATGGATGAGGTGATCAAACAACCTTTTAACTTCACAACAGAACAAAGCAATCAAAATGCTTAAAATTTTTTATATACGTGACAAACTCTTTCTCCAATACTTACGACGATTATTTGAAACTAATTAGGTCAAACAAACAACATTAAAAACCTGTTCTAGTTTCTATTCATATTGCAGAGGAATTTTGAATATGTGAGAATCATATCCACCCATATGCTCCCCATTTGGTGATATCCAATTCTTGATTGCATTGTTCAAGGATTGCACTTGAATTGGAGAAGCTAAATGACGTGAGGATTCCATGAATCATTGAACAATGTAAAGAACATAGTAGTAGTTTTAGTAGCTGTGGCTACCAAGAGAAACCAGAAGTTATAGAGACTCAAGCTCTACGTTTTCTGAACAATTCAAGGATTCCGTAAACCATTTTTTCTCAAGTCTAGTTAAGTTTCCATCTTCAAAGAATGGCTTCTAAAATGTCTTTGGCCATGAGTAATTCTTATGTAATATATAGTCTATATGACACTGAGTTGTGTAAGACTTTTTATGTAGTATATAAAAGTTTTTAATGCATAATTTTATATTGTTAAATTCAAAATTACAACCGAAATTCTTATGTTTTTTTTTACACAAAACAAAACATTTCACAAAATATTTCTTAAAATCAGGGGTCCAAATTTTAACTCCAAAAAAAACAAAATCACAATCCTTGTTTGTATAGAAACCAAGCACTTGTACTAAGTTGCTTCTTATGAAAGAGTAGTCAGCACAACCAAACCGGTAAATTGGTCCTATTTAGTGCCTCAATATCTCACTGTTGGCTCATGAGTCATGCCGTTGAACTGTGAGCATGGGAGTGAGACTAGCAGTATAACTATTAGTCATGACGAAAAACAATGAAGAGCCACACAATCACCACTCGACTATAGTTGGTAATTTAGTCCCTCCCCTGTAAAACTGAGCTAACTAATGGCATTAGTAGTCTGACGATTCACAAAAAAAAAAAAAAAAACTTTTGCATCTGTAACAACCACATTTCTTAAGCATTGTAATTTCAAACAGAAAGGCTTACTGTGTGCAAAGAAGAGACTAGAGAAGGTGAACCACAATGCGGTTCCCAGGCTGAAGTCTGGATTTGATCTGCATTCCAAGAACCAAATCACGAACATTGTTTAGACAAAGACACAGCCCGTCAGTAACCACATTGCTTTAGTGAAAGGCTTCATGAATAACCATGTTCTCTGACTTCTGTGTACTGATTTCACAGGGACTATCATGGACATTCCTGATTCCACACGAGGCTGAGGAAAGTCGACATAGTTGGATCTGTTGGCTAAGATAGTCACATCATCCACGACTGCGCAGAAGCTCTTCAGCCAAACCACAAGTTTGCATACATTTCGACAGGTAAATAAATATAAATTGTAAAACCAAAGACGGTTAGCAAACTGTAAAACAATAAAAATAGAGCTTTTTTTATACTAATTTCAGCTAAACAATTTATTAACGAGAGGCATAATTAATGCAGACAGTGGAGTGATCACCTTATTGCAAGGGAAAATACTAGCTAATGTAAATAATCTCAACACAAGTCCTAGACCTAGTTGGTGATAGTTAATGGCTAAAATTGTTATACAAATAATAGCAAAGAACAAACAATGTGCAAAAATAAAGATGACTCCAAGATTTACGTGGTTCGGCTTTGCCTACTCCACGGACGACGACTCTATAACTTTCTTAATAATATGGAAATACTTACTTGAAGATTACAACGTTGTCAGGCAACAATCCTTGAGATTACCCAATCTCAAGCCAACAATACCGCCAAAAGTTTGACGAAACTCGCAAACGAAGAACACCCGAAATCACTCGATTCCAATCCTTCTATCTGGCTATTGTTTCACGCTGCACACACACCGAATCACGCCCTTATCGCAGCCCGTTTCACGTCGCACTCACGCCACACTACTGCTATGTTTCAGCGATGTATTTGCAGCCAATCTGACGCTGCGTTGCTGCTACGATTTTGCTGCAATGTTGCTGCCATATTGCTGCAACGTTGTTGCCGTATTACTGTTGCGTTTCAGCTGTACGCTCTGATTATTATGTTGTGTTTTTTCATAGTTGCCTTATATTTACTTTTTATACAAGTAGTTGTTGTATGTTTGCTTTAATTGGAGAAAGAAAAGGACATTGAGTTCCACATGAATTTTGAACCAAACACTCCATCACACAAGGACTCTTGTGTTTGAGTCCTTATAATTGTCTCACAATCTCCACCTTGGAGAACAATTTCAGGCCACCACACAAGCATCACAAACAACCATATAAGCATCTCCACCTTTGCATGAAATACCGCCAAGACCCATCTCTCGGTCACGAGAATCGCCGTCATGCCCCTAAGGGCCCTGCCCCCTTGGGGTGTCAACACTGAGAGAGCTTGATCAAGTTGAGACAATGCTCAAACTTGATCCCTGGAACTGCTTTTGTCAACATATCAGCAGGGTTGTCTTTAGTACTCACCTTCTCCAAGAGAACCTCGCCATCCCCAATGACGTCCCTCAGAAAATGATACCGCACATCAATGTGTTTCGTTTGAGCATGATGAACCTGGTTCTTTGCCAAATGGATAGCACTCTGACTGTCACATAATATTGTCACATCATCCTGAGTAACACCCAAATCACTAACCAAGCCTCGAAGCCAGATGGCTTCCTTCATCGCCTCTGATAGAGCCATGTACTCTGCTTCAGTAGTAGACAAAACAACTATAGACTGTAACTGAGACTTCCAACTCACCAGACCCATCGCCAATGTAAAACAATAACCTGTAGTCGATCGGCGCCTATCAAGATCACAAGCATAATCCGAATCTACATAACCTCGGATCATATTTGACACATCTCCTCTCTCATATATTAAACCAACATCCAGCGTACCCTGAAGATATCTCAATATCCACTTCACTGCCTGCCAATGTTGTTTTCCCGGGTTTGACGTAAACCTACTAACCAAACTGACTGCATTAGCGATATCCGGACGTGTGCAGATCATGGCATATATAAGACTACCAATTGCACTAGCATAGGGAACCTGTGACATGTGTTCCCTCTCATCCTTCGTGCAAGGAGAAAACTTACCCAAGAGCTTAAAGTGAGCAGCCAAAGGAGTACTTATCGGCTTAGACGTATCCATGTCAAAACGGTGAATAACCTTTTCTAAGTATTGTCTCTATGACAATGTCAGTCTGCCATTTTTCCTATCTCTCACTATCTCCATCCCAAGTATCTTCTTTGTTGAACCAAGATCTTTCATCTCAAACTCTATGCTAAGTTTCAACTTCAATTTATCAACTTCTTTCATGTTCTTCGCAGCAATGAGCATATCATCAACATAAAGTAAGAGAAACACGAAAAACCCATCCTTGAGCTTTTGTGTGAATACACAAGGATCATATTGACTCCTCGCATATCCCTGCTCAATCATAAAAGTATCAAACCTCTTGTATCACTGCCTCGAAGATTGCTTCAACCCATACAATGACTTTTTCAGTTTGCATACATTTTCTTCCTTACCAACAACAACATATCCATCGGGCTGAGACATGTATATGTCCTCCTCCAAATCTTCATGCAAGAAAGCAGTCTTGACATCAAGTCGCTCGAGCTCTAGGTCAAACTGCGCTGCTAAAGCCAAAAGGACTCGGATAGATGTGTGTTTTACCACCGGAGAGAATACTTCATTGTAGTCCACACCTTCTTGTTGTGCATATCCTTTAGCCACCAATCTTGCCTTGTATCGTATATTTGTACAAGTACCCCTGGAATCTGGAATCCCGTCTTTCACTGTGAAAACCCACTTACACTCAATTGGTATCTTCCCTTTAGGGAGTTTCATAAACTCCCATGTATGATTCTTTTGAAGAGATAACATCTCCTCATCCAAAGCTTCCTTCCACTCCTCTTTCTAAGCACTTCGCAAAGCCTGCGTATATGTGGTAGGAACATCATCATACTCATCAAGAACTAAGAATGCGCAAGCTGCCCCATCCTCATAACCAAATCTAAGTGGTGCATTTCTGACTCTAGGTTCTCTGCCTGCTGCTAAAGACGATGTTTGTAGCTGTTGATCCTATTGTTGTGTAGGATCCATGTCCCCATTAGTAGGAACCTCATCTTCTGCCATTGTCTCATCAGGCATCATATTTGTATCGCCCATTTCCTCAGTAGAAGGAACATCATGCTCTGTATGAGATCTAGGAGCTCCAAGCTCCACCTGTGGAGAATCTTCAGCATCCTCATCTTCATCATAGCTATCACCCCTCCAAATAGGGGAACCATCTTTGCATCTCTCACATTTTTCCTGTAACAAAGCCTCCTCATGGAACTTCACATCTCGACTGATCACAAACATCTGTAAGTCAGGGCACCATAATCTATACCCTTTCACATTATCTGGATAACCGAGAAAAATAGCTTTCCTGACCCTTGCTCCAATTTTATCTTCCCTAACATAAAAATATGTTGGACAACTAAATACTTTCAAGTTAGAATAATCTGAAAAAATACCAGACCATACCTCCATAGGAATCTGAGACTCAATGGCTGATGAAGGAGAGCGGTTAACGAGATAGCACACTGTGTTTACTGCTTCAGGCCACCATATTCTGCCGAAACCTGCATTGGACAACATGCACCGTGCTCTCTCCAACAGGGTACGGTTCATCCGCTCTGCTACCCCTTTCTGCTGTGGTGTCGACTTCACTATGAAGTGTCTTCTAATGCCATGTTCCAAACAAAATTGCTTCAAGGGATCCTCGGTATACTCACCGCCATTGTCAGATCTCACTACTTTGATCACCCATTTTGTTTGTTTTTCAATCATGGCTTTCCACTTCTTGAAGATATCAATGACTTCATTTTTGTATTTCATGGTATACACTCATACTCTCCACCTGAAGTCATCGATAAAAGACACAAAATACTTGGAATCCCCCTTGGATGTGACTCTAGAGGGTCCCCAAACATTAGTGTGGATGTAATCCACAATCCCTGCGGTGCTATGAGTAGCATCACTAAAACTAACTCTGCACTGCTTCCCATAGATGCAATGTTCACATAAATGCAATTTTGCCATTTTATCACCGCTAAGCAAGCCCCGCTTGCTTATAGTTTTTAGTCCATTCTCACCTACATGCCCTAATTGCATGTGCCATAACTGTGTTCATATCAAGCTTTTCTCATCAACAACTATAGAATCCATAGCTCCACATTCAACTATACTTCCTTGAAGGAAATACAAATTGGCATGCCTAACCGCTGTCATAAGCAACCTGTCACCAAAATAAACACTACAATATCCATTCTCACCAATATACTTGTAGCCCTGAGCTTCAAGCACTTCAAGAGAAATCAGCCCCTTTGAAAGAGATGGACATGACGTACCGCGGTAAGATGTCTACATGACCCATCTGCCAATTGAAATTTGACTGTACCAACACCCATTGTCTTGCAAGGCCGAGAGTCACCCATTTTAACTGAACTGTCGTTATGTAGTTGTTCCTTTTGTAATTTCTTCCCCTTGTCACTGAAAGGCCATGTGTTTGAATCTCCTCATTCGAAGCACTCTTTCTGAAAGTCTTTGCAAGTACAGCTTGAACAATATCACTATACACAAATTTCTTTTTCTTCAATGTTGTCATCTGATCAACAAACGGTTCCCATTCAGGTAACAAATAAATTAACAAAAATAATGCTTTCTGACTATCTTCAAATTTAGCTCCCAAGCTAACACAATCTAAATATAAACATTCAAATTCATTTATGTGATCAGTCATGAGTTTATCTGGCTTCAATCTGTAGGTACATCACACTCATCTGATCATTCTGAAGAAACATAGCCTGAAGCTTATCCCAAATACCCTTAGTTGTCATCTCATGAGCAAAGTTGTAAGCCACATTGCGAGAAAGACATAAACGAATCGTACTGCATGCCTTCTGATCCATTTTACTCCACTTCTCGATAACCTCAACAGTCGCCTTATCTGATAATGGTTTCCTTTTCTTATCAAGTGCAACAGTCTGATCCAAACTAACCAAAATATCTTTACAATTCATCTGCCAAGCTTTAAAATTGTTCCTACCATTGAATCGAACAATATCGAACCCATGAACTTTCACATAGCCATCATCACGTGATGAAGAAGACCTTTCACCCATTTTAATTGACACCTTCAAAACACAAATACCATCTAACTGGCGCTCTGATACCACTTGTAAGGGTAAATACTAGCTAATGCAAATAATCCCAACACAAGTCCTAGACCTAGTTGGTGATAGTAAATGGCTAAAATTGTTATGCAAATAATAGCAAAGAACAAACAATGTGCAGAAAATAAAGATGACACCAAGATTTACGTGGTTCGGCTTTGCCTACTCCACGGACGACGACTCTTTAACTTTCTTATTAATATGGAAACACTTACTTGAAGATTACAACGTTGTCAGGCGACAATCCTTGAGATTACCCAATCTCAAGCCAACAATACCGCCAAAAGTTTGACGAAACTCGCAAACGAAGAACACTCGAAATCACTCGATTCCAATCCTTCTATTTGGCTATTGTTTCACGTTGCACACACATCGAATCACGCCCTTATCGCAGCCTGTTTCACGCCCTTATCGCAGCCCGTTTCACGTAGCACTCACGCCACACTACTGCTCTGTTTCAGCGATGTATTTGCAGCCAATCTAACGCTGCGTTGCTGCTGCGATTTTGCTGCAATGTTGCTACTGCATTTCAGCTGTACGCTCTTATTGTTATGTTGTGCTTTTCATAGCTGCCTTATATTTACTTTTTATACAAGTAGTTATTGTATACTTGCTTTAATTGGAATTGTGAACCAAACACTCCATCACACAAGGACTATGAGTCCCACAAGGACTCTTGTGTTTGAGTCCTTATAATTGTCTCACACTTATTATACACCTTATCAACCAGATCAACTACTTTCCATCCTCTGGCTAATACTTGTGAGGTTGATCATAGTCGAGGTTCTTGAGAGCCTCTTCTAAACTATATCAACATTCTTTGGCACACCTATCTTAAACGGTTTTGCTTTAGTAGGCATCACCCATCCTTTTGGGACCGTTGCAGTTAGTCCCCCTGGCCATGCACCTTACTGCCCAATAACTCTTTCTTATCTCTATCACCGTCACCTTTCCTACCCGTCTCTTCGTCATCATAGAATCCAGGCCATGATGACCAGAACTTGAGCTTTACATAACTCTTCGCCAAAACATTAACAATTTGAGAAACGAATAATTTCCCCATTGTTGAATCTAACTACACTTGAACCACTGAAACTAGTGTCTAAGAGACTTTGAAACAATGTTGTCGAGGTACCATTGTAGGTAGAATTCTCCATTGCTTTTGTAATAGTAAAAACACCGTCATATGCACGAAGAGCATTAATCCCTGGCTCAGAATCATCTTCTTCAAGATATGTCTTAAGAAAAATATTTCTAAATTTTGTATTGATGTGCTTAAAAACCGGGATAGTTTCGGAGAAATGCGTCTTGAAGCCTATAACACCTTGCATTGACTGCACAACCGATGAGTTAAATGTGTGAAATATGCTTGTGACTGAATCCATAGCAATCCAAACTGAATCTCTTCCTATCAATCCCAGTTGCTTTGCTAGCTTGTGGTCATAAATGTTTCACTAATTGTAATGATGATTGAAACATTATGAAAACTCTAGACTGCTTGCTAGTCATTAGCTTGTTTAGTTCTTCTCTAATAATAGCATCTGGATCTGAGAGAGTAGAGAAGGGTGGAAAAGCCAACCAGTGTTCAGTTTCCGAACCAATGCTACCTAGAGCATCTGAGAGAAGTGTAAGGACTCACGAGTCAGTACTTTAGGCATCACCTTCATATATTACTCTGACTTGACGCCAACCGTATGAGGCAACCATGGAGGCAAGACATTTTATCTGTGGAGAGTTACTGTAAGCCATTCTGAGCAAGAAAGGCCATCTTACCAATGTTAATGGAGGGGTGATGGATGGTGCTGGAAATGAGAGGACTGGCACTTGTGCTTTATTAGCCATCTCAGCAACAAACGCCGTCTCCTGCCATATCTCCATCCTTATAATTGTTTGAGCTCCACGTTCTTTGGTAAGGTCATTCACTATACCCAAAATTGACTAATTAATATGTAGTCATTGAACATTAAGTTTGTTAATGAAACAAATTTAAGAAAATAACAAGTACCAACTTTGTATGCTCGGAGGGGGTCACCGACGGAGTCATGAACACGGAGGACTAGCTTGTACTTATTGCTAGAGCTACTGTTGAACTCTTGTACTGCAACTTCCATGGCTATCTCTTCTTCTTTTCCAATACGCAAGTTGACATCAATTATTGCCCCAAATATTCACCACTCGGTTATCATCATCGTCTTGGGCCGCTATACTAGCTCCTTGGTTGATCATAATGAATAAAACTACATAGAATTTGAATGGAGAAGATGAAGAAGCACAAGTAGGAGTTGGTAGAAACATTTTGGGATTTGTTTCTGTTTTGTTCACACAACAAGGTTTGGTTATTATAAGATCGTTTGCTTGGTAGTTGAAGGAGAAGAGTCTTGACAAGTATAAAGAGTCAGAAAAGCTATTTAGTTGGAATATCTCTTGGCAAGTTACACAACTCATCAGTTTTGTGTTTTGAGTTTTAAAAAATTTACCTTCACATTTTTCTTCTTGAAAGCGGCTTTGGTTGTGTGAAAGGTCTGTTTTCTTTGGAGAAGAGTTTCATATTTTCTACCTACTAAAAATATGCAATATAATCATAATCAAAATAGTCTTTGATCATGCTTTATGTACTGTACGATGTTTACAATTCTGTTAATTGCGCTATCAAGTACTCGTTCGCCAGCAGCGTTATTAACTTTAGAGCAAGCTTTATTATACTTCCAATAGCTTAAAGAATCCAGAATAAAAGTACTAATATGAATAGAATGGTAAAGAATGAGTTTCCGGAGTTACTGTGCCTTTGTTTACAAGGATCAAAGTGCTTTCATGTCACGTTTTGAGCTATAGTCAAAATTCAATGCAGCACACATGAAAGTTTCCTATTAGGTGTTAGCCCAATTTTTGTCCACATAATCACAAGAACTCTTCTCAACTATCATAATGCGTGCAGAATAACTGCTCCAGAAAAGTTCAATAACATTTTTTTAAGGCAAAACATGCACAAATGACATAACCAAGCAGAAAGATAGTTCAAAGTGAGAAGCTCACAACAGCAAACCAAACCAAACGGTTACTGATTATGAAATGCCAGAAAATAAACTCTCAGCTAAGGAAAACTTCAGCGAGAGAAGAATCCTTGATAGATCAACAACTGATATCAACTCCTTCATCATGTATATCAAGAACAAATATACAAAAACTATATCGTTGAACTACATTCAACTCAATGAATGAAAAACATAGTTCGCCGTATCTCATGTTGTTGTCTGAACAAAAACCTGGAGACAAATTGTATGCTACTAATACACAGCAAACCTCAATAAAGCTTGCCCTGGTTCTCTCTACAATGCCTCTCAAAACAATCTGCACAGTTCTCCCATCCACAAGCGTGAAGGTTCTTAAACGCAATCCCCAACTTGTACAAAGTCACAATGTCCCATCAGTGAGCATCATATGTAAAAAGTGCCCGTAATTTAAGAGCAATAAGAAACGCTAGAGCACTATGGAATATATAGGCAATCACACCAAGCAGAAAACATATATTTTGTCGATCTAATCATATTCAATTAACTGTTCAAAATACTTACCTACATATCAGCCATGATGGACAGCAGCAAATAACAGCCATGCTGACCAAGGTGATCAACAGATCAATCACTAATAAAGGTACTACACATAAGTATATAAACTTGGGAATAACAGGTTTAACAATAAAGGCCAACTTGATGACATACATTGTGAGATAATAATATTGGGGCTCAAGGTCCTCTACCCATGCTATATTCTTTTTTAAATGTCCATGTGTAGGTAAGCTTCCGTGTCCTTCATTTCATCAGTCCCTTTTGAGCAGGATTGCATATGAAATCGGAAAACTTTAACCTGGCCTAGTGAACAAGTTCATCAAATCACATTACTGAGGGGGGCACTTGACCAATGCTCTATGCCACTATGACCTCCCAATCTCCAACCAACCCAATCTTCTTCATAATTCTATTCTTGTAATTTATCAGTTAGCATTTCTCAAATTTACTTCATCATCAATCATTTTGTATTCCAACAGGATAAATACCTTCTGAAAAAGGTTGGATCCTTGATACCATAGAGATGCATGTTTTGTAAATAAAGATATCTAGACATGTCAATCTCATAACTCTAATGGTATAACTCTGATGGTATAAACCTAGAGTTACAAGGCCTGCTACTGAACTTCGTGAGTGATCATTTAATCAATAAGTTAAAAGCATGTATTTTAAAAATGTGGTCTGAGCGCGCAATATTGGTTTCACCTGGGCCTTCATCAATATGAATAGGTAAGTATGGGATTTCTAATGGTGAAAGGAAAGTGTTATGTGTGATACCGTGCTTGTATGATATTTGATTGTTTGCGATCTGCAACAAACCACCCAAACTAATCTACAAACTCAATGCATGGAGAAAATAAAAGACAGTGAAAAGCAAATATGACTTCAGAAGAAGCTTCACAAGTTCTCATAATGAATCTACCACATAATCGGCTCAAAACAGATATTCATAATCTGCTAAAAACAGATATTACAACATTAAACTACAAGCTAGTCAAGGATAGAAAGTCTGAACCACCAGTACTTACATCTGTCTGATGCAGAAGTTCATATATATGAATTGAGAAACTAAGATAACTGTAAGAAACTACATAAGTACCTGCTAAAGACGTCTTTAAACAAAATAGCTAGTATGCAACCTCGTCTACACAACCTTGAGAAGCTGTCCTCAGGTTTCCGACATCTTACGTTGTGCAAATGTTTCTTTGAGAAGTTCAACCTTCTGTTCAAATAAGTATAATCTATCACCCATGAGGTGGACTTGACATGCATGTTCCTCCATCCTGATCCACCACTCATTTTGGAAATCCATAATCTTTTGTTCAATCATGCAACGCAGCAGCTTTTCTTCTTCCTCTTGCGCCATGCGCTGCCTTTCTAATTCCATGGTGCTGAGAACAACACCACCAGGACCAACATCCTTGTACAATGGTTCTTCATGCTTTGGATTGAGTTTTCGGTACTCAGAGAATTGCCTTCGGGTTTCTTTCAAAGCTTTCCTATAACCTTCTAGTAGTTTGCTCATAACATGCAGTTCATGTTCAAGCTTATAGTTATCATCTTGTTTACGTTGCAACTCATAGCTAGTTTTTTGCAAGTTGAGCATTAGGTTGTCTCTCTGCTGCTGCAACTGAGATACCATAATTTCTTGATTAAGACGAGTATTCAAGCATTCTTGTTCCTTTGTTGCATACATCATTCTAGCTTTACTCATCAAACTATTCATCTGTTCCATGCAAACTTCAAAGTCCATTGGTTTTTGGTCCCATTGTGAATCGCTCCTCATTCTCTTATTGAGATCACCAAAAATGTCATGATCAGCACCATCCTCCTGGCTAAGCTCTCTTTTGCAAGCATTGCCAAAAACAGATGGACCTACAGAATTCATATGGCTGTCAACCCTTGAATGAAAAAAGTTCACATTGGAGTGATCTTGCATGTGAAGAGGCTGGTAAGGGACATTATTAGAGTCTAGTGCTTGAAGCAAATCAGTTGAAGCTAATCTCTCCAGGTTAGTACGCTCTGATGGAAGATTATACCTGTCATCCTCTTCAATCACTTCCTTTGTCAGATCTTTACTCTCAAGACCCTGACCATCATTGAGATTACAATTTCTCAAAGAAAAAGTACCATCAATTTTCCCAGCGAAGAGCCATTCCGGATCTTCAGGTTCTTCCTTGCAAGGCTGGAAATTCATAACATCTTCATCCCTGAATTGCTGTTCATTCTCATTCTCATTCTCATTCTCATTCGCATTCTCATTCTCATTTTCACTCTCATTCTCATTCTCATTCGCATCCACATTCGCATTCGCATTCCTGTTCTGCCCCAGACATAATTCAACCTGTTCCTCAGAATCCTGAACCTCAAACTCCTCCAAAGACTTTGTCTTCTCTTCTCTGTCATCCACCACAGGAACTTCTAATCTAGGTTCTTCCTCAAAGAGATCGTCCCTTTGAGACTTCATCAACCACTGCAAATGAGACGCATAATAACAAAACTCTAACTTTGGCACCTGCGCGAGCTCCTTCTCAATCATAAACCACATCACTCTAGCCCAATCAACCTTATGCGGCTCACCCTTCCGAATAAACCCAATCCAATTCATAACCTCATCCGGCATCATCCACGAATCTTCATGCAGCAAAATCCAATTCGACATAAACTCCCCAAAAAACGAAATCGACTCTTCCGACATTGCTTCAGAATCAACATCCAAAACCTCTGACACACCACTCTTATCCTTCTTCACAGGTGGCGGGAGCTTCAGCGCTCTTGCAACATCTGCCCGACTCACCTTAATCCTACATTCATTCACAGTGCTAGTCCTCAACTTAGGATCGTAACTCGCAAGAAGCATAGCAACCAAATCAGTCCGAATCTCTCGATCAAACTCAATATGAACAAAATCCCACAACCCCAAACTCCTCAACAACTCCTCATGCCTAGCAAAATCTAGGGTTTTGTTAGGCACAAAAGGAATGGGCACCAATTTTTCCTTAACAAGATCAAGTTTTTTCTCTAAAGCAGCTATCTTTCTCTTGTGCAATGGCTTCTTCCTCTTAAACCCGCCCTTTCGAGTCACACTAGGAGGTGGGTTTTCACTAACTAGATCAAACATCATGCTATCTTGAACCGGTTGAACATGTAAAGAAGGGGAAAGAGCCATACCTTCTGGTTCCTCTTGCTCTGCTTTCTCCTCACCTCCAACGACCTCGTCGTTCTCCAAGTTCATATTTTGCGAACCACCCACTTCGATTCGACCCAAATTCTCGAACTCCATCTCGCTATTTCCGGAAATGGGGTTCGGAACCTCTTCCTCAACGTCTTCCCCCTTTTCTAGCTCGATCGACTTAGGGTTTTCGATTTCTTCCTCAATCGAGATGGGTTTGAAATCTGAGCGACCCCCTCGTCTTCGAGCGAAATGGGGTCTTGAGTCTGCTCTTCTTTGGGCGTTTGGGGGTGTAAATCGGGTGATTCAGGGACCATGTTAGGGTTTTGGCAGTGGAGATTTTGGTGGCTAATTAGGTCAAAATTTGGCGAGAGGGCTTTCTGGACTTCTTCTTCATGAGGGGGATTTAATAAAGTTTCCAGCTTTGAGAGAAATTTGGGGAAATTGATAAGAGTGGTTACGTAGAGTCAGCGTTGAGTCGCATCTTCTTCTTCTTCTTGTTGCTTTAATGGGCTTTTGGGCGCCATTAACAAAACACTTCACTCGAGGAAGAGGAAATGGGTTGGTGGATTAATTAGGCAACAAAATTTGTCAATTAGAAAAAGGGTTAATTGTTGTTTGCCTCTTATAATAAATACCTAATTGGAAAGTCCTCCATAATCATTTTGTATTGCACTTTCCTCCTGAGACTAGCGGTCAACGTGTCTTAACGGCGTGACTATCTGTTTTCAAAATAAATTATCAAAATACCCTTGACAAATCAAATACTAAGATGGAATGTTTTGTATTTCGAACATCTTATCTCAAAAAAAATCGAAGGGTCCAATTGAAATGATAAACTTATCTCGAAGAAATCCAAAAGTTGTTAAATTAATAAATAAAACCATCTTCTTCCCCATGCCCCCTTCTTCCTCCGTGGTTTCGCAGGCCCCACCCCTTCTTATTTCCCCCTCCTCCATGATTGTAGCATCCCTCCATCCGTGCATCTTCCCTCTTCCTCCATGATTCGCACCCCGCCCCACCCCCTCTTTCGTCTGCTATGCAATGTTTTTATACTATGTAAAATACATGGAAACAATTACTTGTTCTTACCCAATTGTATGTAATTGCAAAACAATTCATTTTTTTTTTCTAAAGATGAATCAGAGATTACATCCAATGTTCTCCACTTGAGATTCCAACAAACACGTTTATGACCCATTGGGAACACACAGTGACACCAAATACTCTTCAACAAAAAGACTCAAACCAAGGATTTGCAAATGAACGAAACCCAAACAAGGAATCAAACAAATAAACAAATTTCAAAACTTGAAGAAGAATTGATTTGTGTGAGTTAGACAACATGAAGTTACCAATGTTCTAAGAACCCTCTTAGGTGGCTGGGGTTTTTTATTTCCAGTTTGAATTTTTTTTTAAAATTAACTCTATTTTTTAATACATTTTGCATATGTATTTTGACATTAAATTAGAAGTAATTTACATGCTATTATGCTTAACTTTTATAAATTATAATTCACAATACAAAAAGGAAATAAAATCGCCTAGGCCTCTGGGTGATAGTCCCCTGCTCATCGTTCGCTTAGCGATATTTAAAACATTGATAATTACAACAGAGGTCATGAGGAAGAGGAATGAAGAAGGGGTGGGGAAGGGGCTACAAATCAAGGAAGGTGAGTGAGAAACAAGGGTGAAGGGGGTTACAAATCAGGGAGAAGGAGGGGGAAAATATGGGTTGTGGGGGGCTGCAAATCATGGAGGATGAGGAAAGAAGAAGGGGTGGTGTGGAAACCCTTATGTGGGCGGACCTAAGGGGGGTGAGGGTTGGAGCCTAAAAGCCCAGGCCCAAGAGGGTTGGCAAGCTACAAAGGGGCGAGATAGTCTCACATCGCCTGGGTGTGGAAGGGGGATGTGTTATATGTGCAGGTTGGATCTCCATAGTACGAGGCCTTTTAAAGCTGTGCGAGCCGTTGGACCCAGAGCGGACAATATCTTACTGTGCAGATCAGGTCGTTACAGAATGGTATCAGAGCCTGACCCAGCCGAAGTGTGCCAACGTGGACGTTGGGCCCCAAAGGGGGTAGACTGTGGAGACCCCTAGTGTGGGCGGACCTGAGGGGGGGTGAGGGTTGGAACCCAATAGGCCCAGACCCAAGAGGGTTGACAAGCTACAAATGGGGGAGGGATGTGTTATATATGTGCAAGGTTGGATCCCCATAGTACGAGCATTTTAAAGTCGTACGGACCGGTTGCTCTCAGAGCGAACAATATCTTACTGTGCGGATCGAGTCGTTACAGGTGGGGTGCGAATTAGGGAGGAAACAAGGGTGGGAGAGGGGTTGTGAATCAAGGAGGAAGAAAGTGTGGGTGGGGAGGCTACAAACTAAGGTAGATGAGGGAGGAAGAATGGGACATGGGGAAGAAGATGAGGGTTTTTAACAACTGTTGGATTTCCTCGAGATACATTTATCATTTCAATGGACCCTTCAATTTTTTTCAAGATGAGATGTTCAAGATACAAAACATTTAATCTCAGCCATTGATTTGTCAATGGTATTTTGGTAATCTATTTAAAAGTAGACGGTAAAGGCACATTGATCATCAGTCTTAGGCGAAAAGTGCAATACGTAATTATTATGGGGCACTTCCCAATTAGCTATTTATTATGGGCAAAGAGCAATTAACCAATTATAAAAACCTATAATAGTGAATGCTTTAACATCCATTAAAATTAAGTGGATTAATTAGCATAATTGTTCTATTGAAGTTTTGGTACAACATCAAAAAATCTAGAGAGCCAGGACAACGACAGGGGAGTCTATGTCCGTGTGATTGTGTTCGATTGGGCCATTATTAGCATCTCTAGGATGCTGGATGGAATTGGGTTTGGCCTAGCTCTCTAGAAAAGTTCGTACAACATGTGTTATAGTGCATATTGTCTACAAACAAGATGTATTTTCTAAAACTTGTTAATAGAAATAGTAGATTATATTTGGTTGTTATTTGCATTGAGTTCATGTGAAAGTTTTGTACACATCACAACCAACCTATATACAATAAATTGGGTAGATCCCACTTGAAAGAACCAACTTCTATTTATAGGTGGTAGGTGCTCAGAACCAATTAATATTCATCAAAATCCCAAGTTGACAAGGAGAGAATGGCTAATATTACTTAATTTAGATCTCAATATTGGGTTCTCAAGAGAGTGACCTAGCTCATTTAGATATAAATTTAGGATCCTCATGCCATCTTAGACGTCAACCATCAACACTAAGGCATTGGGAAACCAAATTGGTCATCCATTCCTCAGTAGAGCATTTTGTCTTCCAAATTATCAAATGAGGTCTTTCTACTAAATCCACTCAGTTCGATTTGATGATCTTAGACCATCTCCAACAAGAAAATGTATAATTTTGATGTATAGTGAAATAAAGCCATATATCCCAAACATCTCCAACAACATTATTTGTTTATTGTACAAGAATTTAGGTTGGAGCCTTATAAACCATGTAAACTTGATTCCACCAGTTTTGAGTAGTTGAAATCGGAGATGTCATTTTCAGCAAGGTATAAAAAGTCATATTCAACCTGCATTAATTGGGTTGCTCTCGGAGACTTAGAGTTGCTCTTAGGCCAAGATTGAGTTCTCCCCCAGTGGAGATGCTCCCTATTATAAAGCCAATGACTATTTAACACCACATATTCCATTGTCCCACATCACCCATCTAATGTTTTTCTTTCCCAGACCACGGTTATCTTCCACACTACCTATAAATCTTTCTCCCTTCCCAAATTCAAACTTCTTCTCCCTCCCAACTTCCTCTTCTTCGCTCCACACTATCTACCATTCCACTTGAACCTGCAAAATCTCTCCACACTCGACTCTCTCTTCTTTCCTCCACAGTCTCCGCTTCTTCCACCCACAGTCCTCTCTTCTTCCCTTCCAATTAAAAATTTTGGATCCCGCTACGGCACCTATCCATCTTCTTCTTGTTCTTATTCTCCTTCCCCTTTCTGTTTTCTATTTTTTTTTCTTCGCCCTCACGACGTCCTCTGCAACTGCGAGTTTTTCATTCGCAGATGCCTCCGCAAGCACTACACCAAAAATACCCATTAGCAACGGTTTTAAACCGTGGGGGTAACCCATTGTCACGGCTTAGAGCCGTGGGCTGTAGAGGCGTCGCTAAATCCCAGTAACGGCTAAAAATCGTGGCAAAAATATTAGCAACGGTTTTATCTCGAGGACGGTTGATGATTTAGCCACGGTTATAAACCGTTGCAAAAATCTTAGCCACGGTTCTACGCCGTGGCCAAGAGTAGCAACGGCTTAAAACCGTTGCAAGTTATGGCCACGGTTCTAAAACCGTTGCAATAGCTTTAGCAACGGTTTTAAGCCGTTGCAATAATTAGCCACGGTTTTAAGCCGTGGCAAAAAAAAAATTGGTCACGGTGTTAAGCCAATGCAATTCTACTGACAGTGATGCAATACAGGCAATGAAGAGAAATTACAGACTGAAGAACTTGTAATTGTAATTCTGAATTGATGACAGTAAATAGAATGGATTGTATTCAATAAGAAAGCTAATTCGAGATAGCTAATCTCTTGTAGATCAAATGCTCAAATGTACAATTTTCTTACAAATCAAATGAATCCTTTTTTCTCTCTTATGCTCTCTTATTTATAGTACTACATTTATTGACAACTAATCTAACAGAAATCCTTCCTAAACAACATTACATGTAACAACATAACACTCTGCAACATATAGCAACCTGCTCCCTTTAGTAACAACACTTGTGTTAGCAGCCTGCATTCCATTCATGCACAAAAGAGATGAGGGTGATAATATGAGAGGACAATATTACCATGTTTGATATCTCACACCAGTAATAAGAATTGTTTTCGTACAAGATGTTTAATTACTCTAAGTATAGGAAGCATTCAGGATACGATCACATTACTAGACATGTCTTCTTTGCATTACTACATTCATCCTTTAAATTGTTTCCTTAGAAAAATAAAACATGTAGTACCTCATCATATTCTATAACCATACTTTAAGTGTAGCATTTCAAAAATCATGGAGTCCAAACATGATAAAAAAAAATTCTTTTTTTGAAAAATAGCATTAGTTAGTTCCTAAAGTACTATATTTTTCAATATGCCATAGGTGTGTTCTAGTATGATAAACATTTGCAATTGAAGTAAATTTCAACTCAATCAAAGTGTCAGTTGAATTTTTATATCAAACAAACTTTTGTCTCAACTTCCAACTTGCACACTTTGCACCAGAAAACCCCCTCTTTCATTGCAAATCTTAAACTTGTAAGAGAAATGCTAGAACCCACTCCACAGCTAAATCTACTTCTCTTTCTTGTTGCCAGGCAAAATTAAGAAGGGAGATATAACATATTTACAATTTCTCCAGTTGCAAATGCATTATTTATTAAAACAGAATATGTGGGTGTTCCTAATTATTCCTTTAAGAGTTTTCTTAACAAGTAGCATTTGAAAAGGTGCATAAATTAGAAACTAAAATCATCAGAATTATTAATTGAGACAGCTTACCGACGCCTTAAAGGAAGAGGTGAACACCTACGAACTGGATTGCCACGGAACCTTCGGGGAGGAGGAGATGCACTATCATGAAGAGAATTATCAGATTGTTTTGGATAACCCTGATTCCATTAAAAAAAACAAACTGAAAAAACAAGATGCTGTCAATAGCATACCGTGTGGGTGGTGACCTATGTCGCCGTGGTGGCGAAGATGGATAACATCTTCTAATTGGAGAAGCAGCAGGCCTCCGCCTAGGAGGAGTGTCTCCATGACGATAAGGAGATTCCACACGTCGCCTTGGAGGAGAAACGATACGTCGCTATGGAGGAGAATCCAGTCTCCTTCGAGGAGATTCACCCCTACGTTGAGGTCCAGGGGATCGCCTCCGAGGTGATGAAAGAGGTTTGCGCCGTGGAGAAGCTGCTAATATGTTAAGTCAGACAATGTTCAAAAACAATTATTTTTCCCAAACAATTAAACGGCACAAGATGTTCAATCACAAAATTTATGGCAAACCATAACATACAATCTCTTTGCCTCTGTGGACCATCCTTTTCAGCATCAGCAACAACACTATCATTTTGTAGAGCTTCTCTTTTTGTAGCAGCAGGGACAGCTCTTGGAGGAGAGACTACCTTTTTCCGTGCAGGTAGCGAGAACCGCGCATTAACAATAGTTCCATCAATTTGAGCCTGAATCAAATGATCCATTTAATTTACCAGAAAACGACATGTTCGCATAAAAAGAGGAAGTTAGTAGTTTATCCTTACACCATCCATATAAAGAAGGGCCTTTTCAGCATCAGCTCTCGTTTTGAACTCCACATATCCATAACCTCACGGAAGGTTAACCTGAGATCATGAAGCAAATACCACATGAGCTTAAAAAAATACCTAGTTACTTTTAAGCTAATTGCACAGATGTAAAGAGGAGATATTAACTATTATTTCTACTGCAGCTTGGGAGATGAATCCAATGTCAAAAAGCTGCCTTTGATTTTGTGTTTTCTTAACTAAGGCAAAAGATTTGGTGCTAAGTTAGAAATAGAATCCAATGTCAAAATTCTACAAGAATATAGAACTAATGTCAGAATTCTACAAGAATAAAGAACTGGGAGATGATAACAGCATTCAAAAAACAAAAAACAGCATATCACTGAAGGCATAAAGTTTAAATCAAACTCTATATCCAATCTGTGAATTTCTTTCAGAAACATGCACATACTTTGACCAATGCACAGGCAATATGCACATACTTTAACTATATGGATTAAGAGATGGGTTTAGAAAAAAAATCTGAAACACCAGCCTCTTAATCATTAAAATAACGTGAACATGGCACTGGATTAGATTTAGTCCCCAAGTTACTCATCCAGAAGCTATTGATCCATACCTAAATTAGCAGAGAATTCTGACAGCAGTCTGATAGAGATAAGTAAATAATGTCGCAGCTGACAAAATCAAACTGATGATTGTAAATAACAAGGTTAAAACAAACAAAGAATGCTTAACCCAAAATGCAGAAGATGGATACTTAACATAACTCAAGTCTGAAAAACACCATTAATCCATAAAATAATCACTAAAGCCACATAACACAATACTAACTCCCCATTTACTTTGTCAGATAAAGGACATAATATTGAGTAAATCGTGTTGATGGTCTATACATAGTAGCAAACTCAAATCCCTCCAATTGAAATGTTCCCTTGTACATAATAAACATTAGTGCTTAACAAAAGTCTCAAAAAATTAAAGAAGACCCTATACTCTCCAAGTAGTTATTCTACCGCTTCTTTAATAGCAAAGGACCAACATTATCTCCAGTGTCTTTGTTGTGCTTCACATGAGTTCCATCACATAGAGGAAATGTACCTGACCTCCAACAGCTGCCAAACACCCCAACACCCCAATTAGAATCTCACCCATATGTTTCACAATCCAATGAGGCAATGAACAAAGACAGGAAATGAGAGAATGTTGAATAGCTTACCTGTTGTTTTGAGTGGTTATCTTAGTCTTCTTCTTCTCCTCTTCAAAAATCGAGCTCGGGAAAAGAAGAAAGTGAGTTCTAGGGTTTGCTTTGCTGAAAGAAGAAAAAAAAAAAAAAGATCAACAAAAAAAAAAAATCAGAATCTGATGTTTCTGATAAATTAGGCGGGGGAAGAACTGCATTACTCTCAGTTGGCAAGCCACCAGATATATTGGGTGCATTTTCTATTTCAGAATCTTGCACTGCTTTGCTCATGTGAACAGGCTCTTGTGTATCAGAAACCCTTGAAGAAATAGGAGACTCTGAATTAGTGTCTGTGGCAATTTGAGAAGATAAAGTAGGTGGTATTGATTCAGGAGAAGAATTCCGTTGAGCACTTTTTGTTTCTTCCATTAAAGGAGAAATTGTGTTATTTCCAACAGGTGAGCTACCAGAAGTATTTGATGCATTTTCTGCACCAGAATCTTTTATTGCTTCACTCTCATAAACAGACTCTTGTTTGTCAGCAATATTAGAAGAAATAGAAGAATCTGAATTAGCTTGTGCAGCAATTTGCGAAGATGATGAAGCAGGAGGAATTCACATAGCCAAAGTTAGTAAAGAGCTATATGATGTATTATGTAGAATCTCTACTAGCAGTCCAAGTAAAAACCTTTAAAACTGAAAAAAAAAATTCAAAGATTGAATTCACATCTACAACTTATCAATTTTGAGACCCAGCAATCCACAAGTAGTTGGGTTTAAATAGGTAACTAAGAAGAAAAACTTCGGAAAGCTTATTGCACTGTATTACACAACTCTTTTATATTAGAGATGGATGTGCAAGCCATATGATTTAGATGATAGAGTTGCTCCTTATGCTAGATGGTATTCTTCAACGTACAGATGTGCATAAATCTCGAGTTGATTATGAATATCTATAACAAATATAATCTCCAAGATTCCTACTTTTTTTTCCAGCTACAGCAGGTGTACCAGATCATATTTTATTCTTATCTGCTGTAAGTTCTAGGGAACCACCATGAAATAGCGTCAATCATGGACAATTGCACGTATAACACCATAAAGCTCAAAGTACACAGTTTATGTAGCTCTCAAAGGAAAATGTAATGGCTACTTGTATTCTGTAAAGGCTTAAATATTATGGGATAAAGTTGCAAAAAAACTATGGAAATCTCAAGCGATAGTTTCCTGGAATAAAATTTTTTAAACATGAAAGCAAGGAAAGAAGCCGAGTCCAAACTACGTAAGTCGTGGCAAATTTGGAAAGAGTAGAGACACATGAAGACGAAGAGCACTTTATTAGAAATGGGACTTGTTTAAGTTGCGACTATAAGTAGGACCATAACCTTCATCCAATAATGCAAATGTAAGTTTCAGCTTAGATGGGACGGTATAGAATACAAGTCTAGCATTATATATATATACTCATTAACTAACTTCAACAGATGCCTATATGTCCATGAAACAAAATGACCAGAAACAACATAATACAATAAAGGGAGATCATAGTGAGAGATGAGAGAAGCTCAAAAGTGTCCTGGGAATGGTTCAATAAACTAAAGAGAGTTGAATTGGAATGATTAGAAAATTATGAAGCAAGGTTCACATAGAGCTAATAACTGTTCCGAAAATCTTATTCTCCTCTCCCCTCTCTTTTTCACTGTTTCCCCTAGACTTATCATCTCAAAACAAAACACACCTCAGGGATGATACATGACTTAACATATAGAAGAATCCAAGTTACAGAAAGTGAAATGAGCTTTATCAGAGAGTGGTAAGGAATACAAAATTTATTATCTCAAAACCAAAAGCACCTCAGATGTTATACATGACTAAATTTATAGAAGAATCCCATTCGCAGAAAGTAATATGAGCTTTATCAAAGAGTGGTAAGGATTTTGAAGATAACGTTATTGCAATGAAACTCAGAAAATCACAAAAAATATTGTCGGACACAAAATTGATAATGAAGGAAAGGCAATGGACAAGTCACACCTCCAACAAATATTGTTCAGTTTACTATTTCTATGCCAAGGACTGTTAGTTATCTTCCCTTTTTTACCTCTTAGTTAAAGGCCTAATTCTGTTGCCAGGTGTGCTATATTTCTTAAAGTCACACCTCCAACTTAGATCAACCTAAGTATCAAAAATCATGTTTCCTTCTATGGTATTTCAACAATGAGAATTCATTTGAACTTTTTTCAATAAAAAGAGATACTCATTGATATACAGGTCATAGGAGAGATACCTACTGAAATTTTTTTAGAATTTGATAAAATCACAAATAAAAAATAAAAAAAACACCATTTGAAGTGTTTTGATCTATGAAATCACAACTAATAAAGAGCTAGAGAAGAATCTTAACATACCTTGGTGGCTAGAGCTAGTATCTAAGTTTCTAGGGGGAGTAGTATTAGAAGTTGAAGTATGTGAATTTGTAGTCTGAGACAGTTTAGGTTTCTTGACAGTTGAAGAAGACCCAGAAGAACCAACAGCAGTGGTGGTGGTAGGACATAGCTGACGTTCACGACCCCGAGCCGCAGGGACCCACGTGCTTTTCACGTGAGTAGCACAAATATCCACATCGTGATGTTCATTACTCTCACATATATTTTTCACGGGTCCAGGGTTGATACCCGCCCACAAGATATTACATCTGAGATCCAAAAATATAGAACAAAGGTAAACAAATCTCTACCTGAGAAATCCAAAAATATGAGATACTAGCTAAGTGTCACAATAATCCCTGGTCAATATTTAGAAGAAAACTCTAGATAAAAGCACTATCACCTGCCACTGTCCATCATGGAACTGTAAAATAGGGTTGAATGAATACATTTCTTTCACTCTCCTCTTGATAGTAACGTTCTTTTGGAATGTAAACTCCACTTTTCTCCCACGCATCATAAACCTCTTCAAAAAAGAAGCCAATTATTTACAACTAAATATGCTATGTCAAAAGAAAAGCATATGAGTAATCAGACTGCAGAACAGAAAACATACACTACCTGCTTTAAGCAGATCAATTTCTCCATAAAGGTCCTTGATAAGAGTTGATTTCATCATCTTTTGATTTACCTGAAAATAATACGTAAAAGAAAAAATAGTTAACTGAGATTGAAATAAATCAGAACAGGTTCTAGAACAATTGTCGAAAATATAGGATCCATTGCAAAATATAATGACAGCTAATAGTTATTTTTCACAATTCCTTGTACACCACACCATCATGTCAAACAAGACTTCATTTCTGAAGAATGAAGTGTGCACAAACTTCAAGTAACATAAACACTCACACAGATTTAACATTTTAACCATCTAATCTTGAGACATCTTCTAATTATAAATTATCATACAGATTAATGAGAATGAGAAAATACAATTAAAACATTAATGTTTTTGGTAAATTTAAATACACGTTAGATCATGATATTGATTATGCACAAGCAAGTGCTAACAATATATCCCCTTTTCACTCCTCTATGGCAGCTACAAGCAGTCGTACTTGTTCAAGTGATATTTTGAAGGACGATTGGGCTTTGTTGAAACAAGCAATGGTAACAATGTTCCCGTCCAAGTACAAAAACACAAGATCAAAGATTTCAGAGCCCAAGACAATGGTTGGTTTAGGGATGTGAAGGAACTGATCTATTTTTGTGGAAAGTGAAGAAACATTTTGGTGTCATCTCAATGGAGGAAGAGAAAGACAAGGTTCTTTCAATTATGATGCATCTTACCAACATGATCACACTCGATAAAATTATGTTTGACATTTTTTTCAAGCTAATACCAATTGTTCAGCACTTCAATAATTCAACAAAGCATATAGACATGAACAAAATAAGAACCACCACATGATAATTTCATAAAATCGTTCCCTATTGTAGACATAAATGAAACTATGAACAAATGAGAAATAATTATCAGCTCCAACAATTAAAAACCCACCTCTCTTGATCAATCGCAGACCTAATCCTGGGTTGACCATCGGGGGAGTTTACTTCTTTGCTTTACGAACCCGAATCTGTCCACTTGTCTCACAGGTGGAACTGATCCAGGTTCAAATTCATCCACCCTTTTCTTCTCCATTCTACTATCTCAATTGAACCCTTCCAGTCCAAAATCAGAGTGCTAACCAATCATTGCTGGTCTTAAACAAGGTGATCAAGCTCTGGAACACATAAAAATGTGAGTGTTAAGGTAAATTAAATCAGATTTCCACAGTAATACTAATAACATAACAGACGTATAGAAATAGACTGTTTGAAATATAGTGAAAATCCCCCACATTTTCGAAAGATTGCTCGCCACTCGAGTATTGTAGTATCCTTCAAGTAAATCACAAATTCAAACTAACAGGTGACAGTAAAAAGGCATGGTTGGCCCAAGCTTCTATAAGATCAGAATGACCTTCTGAATTGAACAAACAAGACCAGCATTTGAACAAAATAATTTTGTAAAAATCCAATACCTGTAATAGAATATGCTCTCAATGAGTCTATAAAAGACAAAGTGTCAGCACCGTTCTTGAGAGAATTACTATGATCTCAGTGCATCAGTAAACACCCAATCTAGATATAGAAACCATTATATATTGTCTTCAAGATTTGGTCGACCTTCAATTATCTGAAACATTGAGTTGTCATCTCAGTACAGATTGGGTATAAGCCCAAAACTAAGACAACAAAAATAGGAGAGTGGATTGAGAGCAAGCACCGGAGATCGAATTGTACAATGCAATTTGACTTATATGGTGAAGATGTAAATGAAAACCCGTAAGAAAAAGTGATGATTCATTCATATGAAGCCAAACAGCCATAGTACAAACACAAACAACATGAATTCAATAGTGGCATGTAAACAAGAAGAAAAACAAACCACAATTAATGATGAAAAGAAAAAGAACAACACTTTGATAAAACAAAAAAAACCCAATTAAGGAATACAGAGCCAACTCAACCAAACAGACCGGTTGAGAAACTATTAACAAAAATAAAACTAAACCCACGAATTAGTTTCGACAGAAAAACAAACCCATTTCTTGCTGTGATCATTTGGTTGTTTTTGTGGTTGATTAGAAAGATACCCAATGGTTGATAATGAGCATGAGTGAAAGAGAAACTGAGATTTGGAAGAATTGGCAAACCTAGGGTTCCAAGTTCCAACGCGATTATTACTAGCTGAAGGGGGTGAGATGCTTAGATGCTTCTTCTACTTGTGATTTGGACAGAGAGAGAAAGAAATCGACTGGAATGAAGAAACTGACAATGGAGTTCCAATTTCATGTTCTTCTTCAGTTCGATTCTCTCAAGATCTAAAGAAGAAGGACATCTTACCTTCTCAAACTTTCTTCTTTTTCTTTTTCTTCTTCTTCTTCTATCGTCCACTCCTTTTTGAGTTCTTCTTCTTCTTCTCTGGTTTGAGAATCCGTGCTTGTGAAGAGGAGCTGTGGCGAGAGTGAGAACCTATTTCTCCCCAATTTTTTCCGCTAAAGTGCGAAAATACTCCCTCCAAAGCACGAAAATATTTTCACCAAATCGCAAAAGTGTAAATCTGATAGCTACGGTTTTAAACCGTTGGAAAGTTTAGCCACGGTTTTAAACCGTTGGCAAGTTTAGCCACGGTTTAAAACCGTGGAAACCCTTTTGGTGTAATTTTTTTAGCCACGGTTATAAACCGTTGGCCGTTATAGCCACGGTTTTTAGCCCTGGCAAATAAACCAACGGCTTAGAGCCGTGGCTACCTCTCCGTAGCTAAACAACCCTTTTGGTGTAGTGAAGGGTCAAATTTGTTTACCCTAGCACAACCCACTGCGAGTAGGGAACCCATCATCGCACTGGCCACTGCGAGGGCGAGGAAAAAAACAGAAAACAGAAAGGGGAGGAGAAGAAGAAGAATTGGGATGATGGTGGTTGTTATGGCTGTGTGGGAGAAGAAGAGAGAGTGGGATGATGATGGACGGACGTTGTGATGGCTGGGATCGTGGAGGGAAGAAGAGGGGAGTCAAGTGTGGAGGGAATAAGAGACAACCACCATTGCAGCCCCCTCTCATATTCTCTCGCCATTGTCGATCGTCTCTCATCGTCCCTCGCAATCAATCACAGTAGGGTCATATTGTTGCTATTGTTCTTGAGAAGAGTGAGTGAGAGAGAATAGAGAAATAATAGTTTAAATTGGTGGTGTGAGTTACTAGGTCAAAAAACTAGAAAATAAATTAGTTTGGTGGTGGGAGAGTGGAATCTGCGGTGTTAAACAGTAGCCTATTATAAAAGGGAACCTCCTAATTTTACTAGTGCCAATAATACAAAGAAGAAAACAACTACAAAAAAACCTCTTTAGCGATGACACGTAGCGCGACGAAGCCTATTTTGTTGTTCAAAACGAACTTTGCGTGACAACATATTTACTATCATCACGCATTTACAAAAATAGTTAACTAGCTAAAGTGACGCACTGTTTCGTTGCAAAAAAAAAAAAAAAAAACTGACGAGACGGAACTAAAGCCTTCGTCGCAAAAATTATGAGCGACAAAGTGTTGCCGCCTAAAACGATCACTTTCGTCGCTATAAAATGGCAGTAATGTTTTCAATCGACTACTATGAGCGACCAACTTAAACATCCTAGGGCCACGAAAAGTTTTGTCACACAAGATCTAATATGTTTATCTTCTTCACGAAGCAGAACAATCAGATCTGCATTTTTCATTATTTTGCTCCTTTTGTTTAATTTTTTTTCTCTACTCAATCGATCTCTCTCATTGTATTGTAACAATGAGTCTGACACCTTTATATTTTGCAAAACCCTGGGCACATACAAAAGGTACGTTCAGAACAGGGCAAGACCCGAAGGATCCATAGTGGAGGCATATATTGCAAATGAATCACTTACTTATTGTGCAGTGTATCTACATAATTTTGATATGTCCTTCAATCAACCTCAACAAAATAATGACGGTGGTGCTAGAAGTGAAACACTTTTTTTTTGCGCAACTCACACGACCATTTGGCGAGCCACCAACAAATGATCTGTTTAGCGATAACGACATGGAAATAGTGCACTAATTCATACTCAACAATTGTGACGAGGTCTTGCCATTTTTTGAGGAGCATGAAAAACTAATTAGGCGTAAGTATACTGCACATTTATGTGCCAAGAAGCACCGTCAATTGTTTCTGAATGGTTTCGCAAACACGTAAGTTGATAACTATAAAAAAATTGATAAATAGTGCATGATTTTTTTAAAATTTTCTATTCAAGATATTCTGAATATATTTTTTTAATATTTTAATAGATGTTATAACTGAAGGAAGTGAATTTGCCCCTTTTACGACGATGAATTATCAAAATTAGCGAGAGGTCATACTTGAGCTGAAACATTTTCAGGTTGTTATGTGAATGTTGTTAAGTTCTTGGTTCTCGAGCGAGATGATAATTTGAGCACTCAAAATAGCGGCGTATCAGTACCTAGGGACAGCAACACCGCCGATGTTGATTTCTATGGTAAACCTACATTTGTAATTCAACTACTATACAAAGACTGTTGCCAGGTGATTTTATTCAAGGGTCATTGGTTTGATACAAACTCACATCGAGCCGAGAATACTAAACAGGAATATGGTCAGTAAGCGTGAATACGCACACACTTTGGTACGAGCATGATCCTTTTATTTTGGCAACTATGGCAAAACAAATTTTTTTATCTAGATGATCTTAAGGCTTGTGGTGGATGGAAAGTAGTCCAGACGATCCAACACAAAAGTATATTGGACATTCCTGAAAGGCTTTTGATGGCCACATTATGACGACAAAGTTGATCAAGAGAATTAATCTTCAAGCATTCTCATTATCCAACAATCATTTGTGTTATTTGTCAAATTTCCTCCGATTGATGACGATTATGATGTTGAGATATCACCTACAAAAGATGGAGTTTATGATGGAGAATCTTAGGCAACCATGTCGGACGAAATTGAAAAAGAAATCGAAAGTGATTACTCTACTGATTCGGATTAAATACATTTGTAGGAATATAATTTGTTAGGTAGTTTACAAGACATTAATAATATTCTATATTTGTTAGTTCACTTAATTAAATTTGTTAATGTACCACATTTTTTTATCCGTAAATTTGTCAAATGGATGTCGAAGATCAATTAGTTAATTAAATAATGATATCGAAATCCCCCTAAAATAAACAAATCTGATATATGCGTGACGAAATTAGATTATTTCGTCACTCAAACAGTGTTATCCTTTAGCGATTAATTGAACTATTTCGTTACCCAAAAACACATTGCACGACGCCTACTTGTTTCTTCGTCGTGCTATCCTAAAATTTTGGTGTGTGTTTATGGCGGCTAAAATTTAGGCTGAAAATTTGAAAACTAGCGCCATGAAATTATTGATTTATGGTGACGAATATGTTCGTCACGCAAAAGCCACTCTTTTAATTAGGCTTCAGTTTACGAGGTCGCCACATTGCTAGCGTCGTGGGAAATGGAGAGGTTGTGTTGTAAATACAGTAATTCAATTTAAAAGACAGGAACGAGGTTACCAATTGTTCTTGGGTTGAGTCACGGACTAGGTCGCTCTCTTTAAGACGTTTCGCGGCTATGCTCAAAAGTGTGCAAGCAGTCTAGTAGCCCCACCGTCCCCAGGATAAAATAGCCCAGAATCTTCTCTGTCTCGTTCAAACAATTGCACTGTTGATGAACGAAATACTATCCACCCTTAATCTCTTGTTTGCTTGGAATCACCAATACATTGTCTAAAATTCAAACAAAAAAGAAAACTCTTACATACGAAGAGAAATAGTTCATTATCTGATTGAAATACTAAGCTAAAAATGTTTTTGTTTTGCTTTTTCTTGTATTTCCAAACTCTGAATTGTGTTTGTATTTATAGGGAGAAAACCGCACTGCTGAATTAAAAAAACGTGGCTAGATACATTGAAAAATGTCGTGTGGAGAATGCAATTCAAAAAACGTGTGGGATTTAACTACGGCGCAACGTATGGCGTGGAGAGAGGACAGCAGATACAAGATCTCGTCTAGATGCATCTGACTCAGTCTCCCTTTTCTCAGCAATTCAAAAAATATTTTCATTAAAAAGAATGGGTTGATCTCTAAATGACCCGACCAACCGACCGGACGGAGGCGACGGCTACGGCGCGCGCAAGAGTCTGTCTCTCCCCTCCTCACAAAAGTGTGGTACCCCAAGGGGTGCAAACCCAAGTCCCAAACACTCTCCTTATAAACTTTTCCACAATGAGTTGTATAGAAGATGTGAGACTAAAATTATAGAGAGATCCAGAGATCAAAACCAGGTTTATACCCATTTTATTTTATTTTTAAAAAGCCATATTTTCAACAATCCCCCACTTGGGTTTTTAAAAAACAATTTTCATCGAGCAATCTAAAAAATATAAGATTGTGCATAAACAAAAGTGTCTTTCGACTTGAACTCCTGCGTAGTGTTCATGCTTTAGATTATACTAAAGTAACTCGTAGTTTTGAACTCTATCTCTAACAGACATTACACACACAACCTTACCAGGGTGAAGTCTAAAAAGCCCGTGCCTTACAGCCATGCACGTATATCCCAGTATAGTGAAGGCTCTAGGAATTTTGCCCACAAATTCCATAGGAAGCGGCCAAACTTCCACAATCACTTAGGTGAGTCTATCAAGAGTACTCATGTATCTAGGTACTCCACTCCACATAGAGTATAGATCTCATTAAGAGTTTTTAACTCATCCTACTATCGCTTCAGGGTCTCATGCTTTAATCTAGGAATGAGATTGTTATTCTGTCAGCATGATTCACTTCATATCGTTCATGACTTGTTATTACCCATTGAACCAATTTCTTGGGATCTCCAGTCTATAGGTTGGGATACCATCATGAATAACTCATCAATCTAAGTGCATTAGTCCCATTCCTTTCAAGGTTTTGAAAACCTTCTCTCTAGCTATTCCTTTCGTCAAAGGATCAGCCAAGTTTGCATCAAATCGTACATGATTCACTCTCACAGCACCAATAGATAGAAACTCTCCAACTGTACTGTGCTTACGATGTATTTGTCGTCTCTTGCCGTTATAATAACGGTTCTGTATTTTTGTAATATCTGCGGTACTATCGCAATGGATCAAGACAGCTGGAATCGGTCTTTCCCATAAAAGGATCTCTGCTAGCAGGTTTCTTAGCCAACCTGCTTCTTCACTAGCTGTGGCTAGTGCTATCATCTCTTACTCCATCGTGGACTGTGCCAGAATGGTCTGTTTATTTGATTTCCAAGAAACAGTTCCACCAGCTATACTGAAAATATAGCCACTGGTGGCTTTGGAGTCATCTGAGAGGGTGTTCCAATCAGCATCGCTATATCCTTCAAGGACAGCGGGAAACTTCTGATAATGTAATCCGAGGTTCTTAGTCCTCTTCAGGTACCTCATAACCCTTTCAATTGCATGTCAATGTTGTATACTAGGTCTACTGGTAAATCTGCATAGTAATCCCACGGCATAAGCTATGTCGGGTCTAGTGCAATCGGTAGCATATCTAAGACTACCAATGATGCTCGCATACTCAGATTGTCTAACACCGTTACCGGTGTTCTTGAACAACTTTACACTAGGATCATAAGGAGTACATGTAGGTTTACAGTCAAAGTAATTATATTTATTTAGGATATTTTCTATATAGTGTGATTGATCCAAAGAAATTCCCTTTTTAGACCTAGTAATCTTGATACCAAGGATTACACTTGCTTCTCCAAGGTCTTTCATATCAAAGTTCGCACACAATAAAACTTTCACTTTATTCACGGCATGGATATTAGAAATAAAGATAAGCAAGTCATCCACATATAGACATATAATAGTGCAAATGCCATTTTCAACTTTATAGTAAATGCATTTGTCACTTTCGTTCACTTTAAAGTCATGTGCGATAACAAGATTATCAAATTTTTTATGCCATTGTTTTGGACCTTGTTTTAAACCGTAAAGTGATTTATCAAGTTTGCAAACTTTATGTTCTTGCCCCAGAATAACAAAACCTTCAGGTTGGTCCATGTAAATTTCTTCTTCCAAGAACGTCCATTTGGTGCAATACTAGATTATGTATTGCAGCAAGAGAAATTAACACTCGAATGGATGTAATCCTGGTAACAGGAGAATATGTGTCAAAAAAGTCAACATTTTATCTCTGTCTATACCCTTTGGCTACAAGACAAGCCTTAAACTTTTCAACATTACCATCGGGTTTCAATTTCTTCTTAAATACCCATTTACATCCCATTGTCTTGCAACCTGGTGGCAAATCAACTAAATGTCAGGTTCTATTAGACTCAAGAGAGTACATTTCATCATCAATAGCCTCTTCCCAAAAATTGGCATCTATAGAGGATAAGGCTTCTTGAAAACTAAGGGGATCCTCCTCGATTGTAAAGACATAGTAATCGGGGTCATAGTTTTTAGAAGTTTGTTTCCGTTTACTTCTTCTAGGCTCAGAATCTATGGCTTTATCGGTTTCATTCATCCTGATCAAAGGCACGTTATTTGAGGATGTACCCCCACTATTCCTCGAAGTAAAAGGAAATTTATCTTCATAGAAATCAACGTCGTTTGATTCTATAATAATGTGAACTTTAAGATTATAGAATCTATAAGCTTTGTTGTTCATGGCATATCTTATGAATACACATTCATATGCCTTACTGGCAAGCTTATTCCTTTTAGGATCAGGAATTCTAACATAAGCTAAACAACCCCAAGTTTTCAAATATGTCAAGTTTGGTTGTCTATTTTTCAAAATCTCATAAGGAGAGGTTTTACTTTTCGATTTAGGAACTCTATTTAGCACGTAACAGACCGTCAAAATAATTTCTCCCCACCAGTGTGATGCAGCACCGGAGTTAAGTAGAATGGCAACTACTAACTCAGTAAGTGTTCTATTTTTTCTTTCAGCTTTGCCATTCATCTCAGGAGAATACGGTGCAGTTGTTTCATGAATAATTCCTTGAGAATTATAAAACTCTATGAAATTACTATTGTCATATTCAGTGCCTCTATCACTCCCAACTCTCTTTATTTTTCTATTATATTGATTTTCAACTTCGGTTAAAAATAATTTAAACATGTTAAAGGCTTCACTCTTATTTTTCATTAAATAAACGAAGGTATAATCAGAACAATCATCAATAAACGTAATAAAATAACGTTTTCCATTTCTAGCCAAAACACCATCAAGTTCACATATATCTGAGTGTATCAAATTTATGGGTTCAGATTCTCTAACAACGGATTTATGTGGTGTTTTGGTTATCTTAGCTTGGCTACAATAGTTGCACTTTTCAAAATCATTTAAGGACAATTTTGGAATTAGTCCTAAGTTACTCATGTTTTTAATAATGCGCTTATTAACATGACAGAGTCTAGCATGTCAAATATTAAAAGTACACAACATGTAAGCAGAACTAGAAATTTTATTAGCATCAACATTTAACTTAAACATTCCATCAGTGGCATACCATTTCCCGACAAATACATTATTCTTCGTGATAGTATATAAATCAGCCCCTATAATTTGAGTAAACCCAGCCTTGTTCAGAAGATAACCAGAGACTAAATTCTTCCTCATCTCTGGAGTATGTAGGACATCCATCAGGATAACAGTCTTTCCAGATAAAAACTTCAGTTTTACTACTCCAGTTCCAGCAATGGTAGTGGAGTGGGAATCACCCAACAACACTTTCTTGTCCTCAGCTTCACAATATGACTTGAACATTTCTCGATCATAGCATACATGTCGAGAAGCACCAGTGTCAATCCACCATCCCTCAGATCCACCAACAAAGTTGATCTCAGAGATCATGGCAATAAGTTGGTCTTTGGTTAGGTTCGCCTGTGGTGCAGGATGAGATCCGTTCCGGCAGTTCCTGGCCTACCACAAGTGTAGCATAGGAACTGTGCTGATTTAGTCCTTGAGTGGTGTTTTTGTCCATTCTGATTTCGTGGAGGATTCTGATGGTTGCGGTTCTAGTTGTTCCGGTTCTGATTGTTCCGGTTCTGATGGTTTCGATTTTTATTATGACTCTGATTTTTCAAGTCTTTCCACTAGGTTTCAGAGCCACAGGGGTAGATTTCTTTGGGTTTGAAATAATCAGAACTTCATCTTTTTTATCTTATTTTCGGGCTTCCTCCTCAATTCGAAGTCGGGTAATCAGGCTTTCTAGGGAAAACTCTTTGGTTTTATGCCTAAGGACATTCTTAAAATCTTTCCAGCTATGGGGCAATTTGTCTATCACAACAGCTACTTGAAATTGCTCATCTAAGATCATTCCTTTAGATATAATTTCATGAGCAATTGTTTGAAGCTCGTGTGATTGGGTTTCCACAGACTTATCATTAGTCATTTGGAATTTCAAATAACGACTAAAAGCATATTTCTTTGTGCCAGCCTCCTCAGTGTCATATTTTTTCCTAAGGGCTTCCCAAATATCCTTAGCGGTTTTTTCAGAACAATAATAATCATATAGATCACCAGAAAGACCATTCAAGATAAAAAAATTTACACAAAAAATCATCTTCAATCCAACGATCTAATTCTTTGGTGTGGGTTTCATCAGGTTCAGCAAACAATTTTGGTTTTTCAGTATTACAAATATATGCAACCTTTTGTGTTGTTAAGAAAAACAACATCTTTTGTCTCCATCTTTTAAAATGTTGGCCCTCAAAGCGAAAGGGTCTGTTAAGGTCTTTTGCAGCAAGTGCAGTAATCGTGGTCATGGCAGAAATAGAACTCGTCTTAAAATTGTTGTAAATGCAGTAATTAAAATTAAAAAATAGGAACGAGGTTACCAATTGTTTTGGGTTGAGTCGCGAACTAGGTCGCTCTCTTTAAGACGTTTCGCCGCTCTGCCCAAAAGTGTGCAAGCAGTCTAGTAGCCCCGCCATCCCCAGGATAAAACAACCCAGAATATTCTATGTCTCGTTCAAACAATTGTACTGTTGATGAACGGAATACTATCCACCCTTAATCTCTTGTTTGCTCGGAATCACCAATACAATTTGTAAAATTCAAACAAAAAAGAAAACTCTGAAATATGAAGAGAAAGAGTTCATTCTCTGATTGAAATACTAAGCTAAAAGTGTTTTTGTTTTGCTTTTTCTTGTATTTCTAAACTCTGAATTGTGTTTGTATTTATAGGGAGAAAACTGCACTGTTGAAATACAAAAATATGGCTAGATACATTTACAAAAATCGCGTGGAGAATGCAATTCAAAAAACGTGTGGGATTTAACTGCGGCACAACGTATGGAGTGGAGAGAGGACAACAGATACAAGATCCCGTCTAGATGCATCTGACAAAAGTGTGGTACCCCAAGGGGTCCAAACCCAAGTCCCAAACACTCTCCTTATAAACTCTTCCACAATGAGTTGTATAGAAGATGTGGGGCTAAAATTAAAGAGAGATCCAGAGATCAAAACCAGGTTCATACCCATTTTATTTTATTTTTAAAAAGTCATATTTTCAACAGGTTGCGATTGTGATATTTTGAGAGAGATTGAGAAATTCACGTCGCCATTGACGCCGAAACCAACGACGGTGCATCTTTGTCTCCCTTCATCTTCTGGTACGGTCTATCTCTTCTCGCCCTATGTCTCTCTGTTGTATTTGTTGTTGGTTTTCATTAGTTCGATTCTCGCAACATCCCATTATTTAATAAAGAGTAATTCTACAGGGCCTGGGTCTCCCAGCCTGGTTTGCTGCCTGGGGGAAAAAATACAATTTTGCCCCCCCCTCTTTAAACACCTTCTCTAAAAAAAATGGTTAAAAAGGGGGGCAAAATGCCACCCCAAGCAGCAACCTTGCTGGTTTTCCCAGGCCAGAAAGAATTTCGGTTTAATAAACTCTTAGTTTTAACCCATTTTCACTTTCTTTTTATCTCCCACCTCGGTCCTTTCTCACTCGATAACTGTTATGAAAGAGTTTGTTGGAGTGAAGTGATGATCCTTCAAATTTGTTTCTGTTTTGCAAACTCCAAGGTTCAATGTGTCTCATGTAAAGTTGGAAATTTGAGGCACCAATTTGTTTTCTTTAATGTTAAACTTAGTCTCGTCATTAAAGGGGATTTTGTGTTAGGAGAGAGCTTGGAACAAAAATAATGTTGTGAAGTTTTCATATGCCTCACATGCCTGGCCTGTGAAATGGACAAGTGCTATCATATGACAAGGTCGTTGTTTATGTGAGTAAGGATTTGTTTTACTGCGACATTCCAATGTTAATGCTCACTGACTAAAGGGCTAGTGTTGTTTACTATAACAGATTGATGCTATTGTTGCTTGAATATTATGTTTACGTAGCTAAAAATAGGGGTGGGCAAACGGGTCGAGGAACCGCGGATCCAAACCGAACCGGACTGTTTTACTCCAAACGGTTCGGTTCTGAAATTAAAAATTGTTAAACGAGTCGGTTCGGTTTCGGAACCGTTCTTAAACGGTTCGGTTCCGGTTCCAATTTTTTTTTTTAAACGGTTAGGTTCCGATCCGTTAGGAACCGAATTTATATACCCACCCAACCCTAAATTTGTAAATTCCTTACTTACATAATACTTCTTACTTTAACCCTAACCCTAACCCTAACCCTCACTCGGATCACTATTCACTCCTCACTCTCTCACAGTCTCAACTCTCACCTCACTGTGAAAAGAAAACGAAAGAAGAGGCGAGGCGAAGAGACCAAAGAAAGAGCAGGCGAAGACCCTAGCCCTAGGTCTCCTCACTCGGATCACTCCTCACTCGGATCACTCTATTTCAACTTGTTTTTGTTTTGATTCTTTGACAAACATCAGAAGAGGCGCAGAGGCAAAGACCAAAGCAGCCGCAGGCCCGCAGAGCAGGCTTCGCCGCTTCCTCACTCGGATCACTCCTCACTCTCCTCACTCTATTTCAACTTGTTTTTGTTTTGATTCTTTGACAAACATCAGAAGAGGTGCAGAGGCAAAGACCAAAGCAGCCGCAGAGCAGGCTTCCTCACTCGCGAGCAGCCACGGGTACGTTCCAATCACACCCAATTGGTTGCTTGTTGATTCTCCCATCTTTCCTCTTCTTATTGATGATGATATAAGCAAAGCAGATACAAAAATACCAACCTGTTCATCACATGATATTCACAGTACCATCTCAAAATTGATTTTGATTCAAGCTTAAGTCAATAAAATTGATGTATTACAATACGGTATTCATGATTCTAAGGAAATAATGAATCTGAAGGGTTTTCAGATTTGCAAATAACTTATTTTCCTGTCAACCTTATTTTCCTGTCAACCTTATTTGGATTTGGCTTCGACAGCTTCAATACATAAAAAATTTCTGAAGCTTCTCAATGATCAGTCTGCTGGCAGTATAAGCTGCCATTTGCACATAGTGAAATACCGAACTGTTATATAGCCATAGTAATCTGTCTATGTGATCCTTGTGCTAATTAGGAGCAGAAACCTTACTTGTAATCTGCTGATCTTGTGCTAATTCAGGTGTGCCTTATGAATGTGGTTTTGAAGACATCTCCAATGCTCACCCCCAAAATAACCGGAGCTGATGCATTTTAGAATTTGTAATAATGAAATGAGAAATATTTGTTTCAAGGAACCGTTTGGAACCGTAGGAACCGAACCGTTGTAAACGGTTCGAGTTAGGTTCGGTTCCAATGTTCAAAATAGAGGAACCGAACCGAATCGGAACCGATAAAATATTAAACGGTTCGAGTTAGGTTCCTCAAAATTTGGAACCGAACCGAACCGTGCCCACCCCTAGCTAAAAACAATTAGGGGTGACTTTTGACCTTGGTGGGCTTGACAAGGATTGTTGTGTGCATTCGCTTGCCAAATCAATTGTTGGACAATTAGGATTAGTTTAATCTCCAAATTATCTATGTTGAATTTATCGTGTTTTACATGTTGCTAACAGACATATACTCAAATGTAATCAGGGAAACAATAACGCACCATTCTATTAGAAATTTGTAGTTAAGCATGTTTTGGCGAGAACATATCCTCTTCTTATCAATAAACCTCACCATGTCCTGTTCTTCTTATCAATAAACCTATTCTTATCAATAAACATGGTTTATGTTCGCCAAAAAATAGAGCAGCCAAGAAGAGAAACACTTTTAGTGAAGTTCACGAGAATATTATCAGAACCAAATCACTTCGTGCAATACAAATGGATATTAGGATTTACTTTTGTATGGTCTTATGTTGTTGTGTTCTATGATTAATGTTGTTTTGTTCTGTTTTTATCATTTTGGTTCAGATGGCTTTTTTGATATCAAGGAAACGTGGGCCTACAAATGTTGTTGTTAGTAGTTCGACCGTTGTTCCTCCTCCGCCAAGGGCCAAACTACTAGCACATTTGTTGAATATTTTGAATAATTACACAGAGAAGATCTAAGGTGTATGATATTCACATAATTATTACATAATATACCTCCTAATTTATATTTGTTAGTGTTTCAAATAGTGTATTTTAGTTTAATTATTTTATTTTTATAGGATTTAAAGTTTAAATGACAAAAGTGAATTAGCGTGGCGAATTTGAAAATTCATAGAAAAATTGACGAAGTGGAGCGGGAGACACTCAAGCCCAAGATTAATAAAGATAACCAAAGAAAAAAATAAAGGAAATTAGTTTTGAATTTTTGTGGAACAAATGAGTAATATGGATGAACATAGTCAAACCTACCTTTCCTTGTTATTAGAATAGAATCTAAACAAAGGGGGTTTTTTTTTTCCAATTATATTTGGTTTCCAATTTATATTTAATTTCCTATTTATATTTAGTTTCCAATTTGTATTTAGTTTTCAATTGTATCTGGTTTTCAATTGGGTTTCCAATAAGGAGTTGTTTCTTTCTACCATTAATATAGGAACACGCAGAGAACGCAGGAATAACAGAGAGCGCATGAACAACAGCGACACACACAACACATCAACAGCCGAGTACGCATCGCTAATCCACCATGCGTTGCCATGAAGCTCCCCACCGCTATTGCTGTCATCACCTTCACCATGTGTCACTAAACTCTACGCAAGGCGAAGAGATGAACTCCTAGATGTAACACACTTAATTGGTATTTGATTTGTTTTATGTTTTCACGATGAATAATGCTATTTATGATTTTCACTTTTATTTAATATAGGAGTTTATGTTATTTTAGTGACAAAGATTTCATCAACTTCTTCGTAGATTATTATTTCGGTTGTTGTCTTTTTCTTCTCCATGTAAGTCTAGTCATGCTTTTCTTATGTGTGGAATTATAAAGATCAATTAATTTCGGTAGGTTAGTTATATGTGATTGTCTTTTATTACGTTATTGTCTCCGGATACATCGTAAATTTAGGATATCATATATGACCAATCTTTGTGCTTTCTAGAAAAAGTGACATCTAAAATCCATTTACATTAGAATATATTGGTGCATTAAAGACCATTTTTCGATTATGTCGTTTGGGATGTGAAACACGTAATTGAGTTATCATAGCGAATTAATACTAGTTTGCGCGTGAAATCTAGGAGGGACTCTTGAAACCTTGTGATTTTTCTAAACTTGATTTTTATTAAACTAAATTCAATTTCATATTTTAATATTGCTAGAATTTCTTAAATTTAGTTTCGCGTAGTTCTTCTTCCTTGACCTTGTTTTGTAGATCGTTTTTCCTCGTGGGATCGACACCCCAATCTTTACTGCAATTGACCGCGTGTACTATTTGGGCATAATCCGTTAACAAGGAGAACCGATGTCAAAAGAAAATTTTCATCACTCTGGTTCATTGCCTTTTCCTTACAGGGTGGAGGAACGACGTCTAGTAAGTGAATTAATATGTTTAATTTTCATTGTTTTAATTTTAGTCAATACATAAATATTCATATTAGTTGGTTTATTTTACAATGTTTTGTAGGAGGGTTCAAAATTCCCAAAAATCAACATGTTCAAGGATATTTATGTACTACCTGGCAATAAGGTGGCTGTGAGGTTGCATGCACGTTTTATTCTTTTGCATATTGTCGCTTCAGTTGTTTTAAAGTTATTAATTTTTTTAATGAAGGAAACGATGGTAGAGAGGCATAATACCTACATGGAGCAAGTGGCATCACAACATCCCCTAGAAACTCCATTGGAGCAGCTCACAATTGACAATACCGACGCAGGATTACATATTTTGACGGAGACGTTGGAATCTATGGGTCCGAGACCTGAAAAGACTGTTCGGAGGATGGGAAAGATGGAATTCGTGAGGTCGACAACTCTTCTTCAGCTTCACAGCGGTCAGTCAGAACCATTTCATTACTACAGTCAAGAGTGAAGGAATTACCGAATGAGCTAAATGCCGCCAAAACACATGAGATAGAGCGGGAGGCCCGAAAGGCAAAATGGCAGGCCTAAGAGGGGGAACGACATGCTTAGATAGGTGGAGTATATTATTAGGGGCTCTAAAGCTGTCGGGGATTAATTTGTCAAACCTCCAACTACCGTCGACGAACCAGCAGCCACCCCAGCCCTAGAAAATGCACCGACGTGTTTTTTTAATTTGTAATTGATACGGTACGGTTTAAATTTGTTATTTTATAATGGATACAATATGATTTTAAATTATTAATTTGTAAAGTTAATCGTATTTAACTAAATTGACAAAATAACAATGCATATCAAACCCTTTGTGCGTGAGATGGTTCAATTAATAAATATTTCAATTTTAATTTAAATAAAAATTTGAATAAAAAAATATTTCAAAATTATTAAACTGAATTTTAAGCTGCAAAAATTTTTGTCGCACAACGGAACCTGTCATTGCAACATTAGAGCGATGAATATTGTCGTCGCTCAAACGTAATCTTGAGTAACAAAAGATTTCATCACAAGTTGAATTAAACCGATGAAGTTTAACGTGACGAAATATTTAATCCCGTCAGTAAAATTTGCATGATAATCCATTCTGTTTCTTGGGTCGAAACTAATGTCGCGCAAAATAGTATTACCTGACGAACCATTTTCGCAACAAACTTTGCTATCGTCGCTCAAAAAAACTCTAAAACAACGAAGATTTTTTTTTTCATCGCTCAAATGTTTGCAAGATAGAGTTGTGGCAACGACTTTTGCGCTACAAATATGGCGACGAAATTTTGTTTTTTAACAAATGGTCTTCATGCTCAACATGGTAAAGGTCTTTCATAGAATAAATTGATCTTTACTTATCTCCAACTAGACTTCTCACAACATTTCATTTTAAACTTAGTGAGAAATTGTCAATATCTAAAAGCTCGAACTTGTAGAAAGGGTAGATCCAATCATATATCAAGTGAAAGCGAGATCGGAGTTGTGGAATACAACATACAGCAGTGGGTAACAATCGTATAACTACACTATAAATTCACACAGTGCTACCATGGATAAGCACATGTGCAATTTAGGCCTATGGAAAACTATAGGGAGCTTAATATTACATATTATAAGTTCATCTTCTTTAATTGGATTTATTATCATTGTGAGTAGTTTCTTACATTTTACATCAGTAATGGCTATGAGGGTGTCTGCAAGGTGTTCGAAGAATTACACCCATTTACATGTCTAACAGATAAGCTCTGATACACATTTCGATCCATAAACATGCATGACCATACACATGCATATATCATCCATATAAGTGTACAAACCATACACATCAAAAATATGCTACAACTTGCAATCATTATACGAAAATATATAGGTTAGAATATATTTTAATACTTAGTATTCTCATATTTTATATATAAAATCAATCAAACAGAGGAAGAACAAAGATTCTCACAGCTAATCTAATGCACTTGTTATTTTACAATTTACTTTTCTAAGTCCACCCTTTATAATTCTTTTTTATTTTGGAAAGCAAGCTGTGTTTTTATAGGATTCCATAACCTATCAACAAGGTGCGACCTACAGGTCAACACTATAAGAAAGTAACCATGTCGCCGGCGGGTCTTGAACCTAGGATGTGGGGGATAAACCCACATAGCTCTAACCACTCGACCATAACACTATTGTACGTTTCCTTCGAAGCACAATTCTATTTTAACCCCACGCATTTGCATTTTGTCCCTATTTCTCACCTTCTTCTTCTTCTTATACATGTTGGCTTGCTCCATAAACCATCTTTCCACAAGATGGCAACCTGCAAAGCTATATTCTTCATTTGGGTTATCTTCATAGTTGTTAATCAAATGGCCTATGGCCGTTTGATCAAAACAATTTCCACAAGTTTAGTGTTTGATGTTGGCAATGATCATGATGTTGTAAGTTCAACTGTAACTTGTGAGCCCATGTATGGGTTCTTGCCCTGCACAAGAAATGTTTGGAGTCAAATCTTCCTCATTGTGGTGTACCAGTACCTACTTTACCTGGAGAGAATTACGTCTCAGCTGGTTATGAACTTATTTTCAGGATCCTTGGACCGGGTATCTTTGGTGCCAGTGCTTTTCATATCCTTGGTGCATTCCTGGAGACGCTTTTGGTTCTCAGTAAGCTTTGTTTCATTTCCCATTGTCAACTGAATTTTCTTTTTCTTTTTTTCCTTTGACAAGATTATATTTTGAGTTTTAGGTAGTGTGCAAAACCTGTTTATCAACTTGAAACTCGATTGAATATAATCAATGGGAGGGTGAGATCATTCGATAGTGTTTCCATTCAAACGAGTAGTTCAATTTTCCTTCGATGATTCTAATATGAAACAAGGTAGGTAGTTATGAGTCTCTGGCTGCTAATTTAGGGAGGAAAAGAAAGGAGTGGGTGAGGATTAGGTGTTTGGATGCTTGCATCCAAATGAGATGATGACAAGTTTGCATGTAAACAAACAAATATTTTCAACCAACATATCACTACATCAAATTGGCATTTTTGTAACAACCCCTGAAACAATATCACTTTTAAAGTGTAACAATCCACATAATAATTTTAACATTTTCACAAACAAAATGATACAATAATTGTATCACTATGAAGAGTATGGTTATAAAAGTGATACTATTCATGGTGATCCAACTTATTGTATCATTTTTTTTTTGTTACTGTTTTTCATTTTTTTGACTAAATTTAGTTTTGACTTGAAATTATTTGGTGAATTGTAACATCTCAAAAGTGATACTGTTTTAAGAGTTGTTACAAAAGTGTTCATTTGGTGTAGTGTATCAACATAACATTGTAACTTTGACTAGCCTACTGCAAGTTTGGAAGACTTTTCTACTTCTTAATTTGTTGAGGAAGAGAAGAATTTGATCAATCTTTTCCAATCAAAATTTTGATATAATTATGGTTTATTAAGTGTAGATATATATACTATACACATCGAGCTACACTGCTACAACATTAAAAATATATATCAGTAGAGCTGTCGGTGACCTTTCAATACATAAGTTATCAATACGTTGAGTATGGAGATGCTTTCTTTGAAGCTTTCCTCTATGATAACAACTTCCATAATCATTGTTGAACACTCTATCTGGAAGAGCTTTTCTAAAATGACTCCACGACATACTTTTTTCGAATATGGTGTCCAGCTTTCAGTTTTATTAAGCCAGAAACCTTCATCTTGAAAAAAGACTATGAGTAGTACTAGGATGGGTGACCTCCTCGTGTTGTACCCCTCATCCTTTTTTTTCCCAAAAAAGAAAGAAAAAAATATATATATATATAGTTGTAATACCCGCCTAATTAAATAAATATAAAAATTTCTTTTGTAAACCCTAATGTTGATGGGTTGCTACTAAATTGTATTTGCGCTTAGTTGTGGGCTTTTATTAAACTAATAAGTAGGGTTTTATTATGTGAAATAGGGTGGGTGCATTTGAAAGTTCGATGGAAGCGAATAGCCACCTACCATATAAAAGAAACAAAACCCCTTTTCCTTCTTCCTTTTCTTTTCTCCGTCCTTCTTCTTTTTCCCCTTTCTGTTTTGTTTCTTCACCAAAGGAGAAGGCAACGAGAGAGAGAGGGAGGAGCAGGCAACGAGAGAGAGGTCTGGCGAGGTGATGAAGATGAAGGAAGGGGCTGTGACTGATTGGCAGAGAGATGCGATAGAGAGAGGTGGCGATGTGTTTGTGGGTGTCGAGATATTGGCTGGATTGGAGGTGGTTGGGATTGATTTTGGTTGTTGCTTGAGTTGATTGAGGAGATTGAGATGGAGAGACCTATGTCGGGATTGGTGGTGCAGCTTTGGCGTCGGTTGAGGGATTTCTCAGAGGATGAACGATGGAAGGTGAGGTCTTGGGTCCTTTGGAATTCGGGGAAAATGGCGTTGCAGATATTTCATCAGGTTGCGTAGCTGCAGGTGGTGTTGTTGTTTCAGGCATTGCTTTGGGTTCGGTGATGTTTGCTGGTCATCTGGGAGAGCTTGAGCTGGCTGAGTCTACTCTGGCTAACCCTTGTGATACTGTCACTGATCTTGTTCTCAGGTGAGTTTCTTCTTCGATTTCTTCTCTTTGAAAGATTTGTTGATTTTGGTTGAATTTGTTGGAGGAAAGGTTGGTGTTATAGGTTAATTGTTTGATGGTTTGTCTGTGGGTTCATGTTCGTCTCCTTCTCTTCACATTGTTCTTTTAGTTGAAATTTTGTTTGTTTGTTTGTGTTGTTGTTGCTCTATGCTTGTTTTGGTTGCTTTGATAGGTTTATTCGTTATTGTCTTGGTTTAGTTTATGGGTTTTGAAGTGAAATTTAGAGAAGAAAAAAAAATGTGTTAGAGCTCAATCGTTGAAGGTAAGGGTGGAGTGGGGTGCACGGGTAGAAGTAGAATTGCGTTGATGAACGTCATCATGAGGTCGGAAGCCACTGTTCATTGGACAACACAGACTTCTATCTTTAGGAGCTTCCTTATTTTAGGTTCTGGTCAAATTGGAGATGCTTTAGCCACATGCTTGTTGGAAGAGTTTGAACATGAAAGTCAATAAGAGTAGAATTGGATGATGATAATCATTAAGAAGAGGTTGATAATAAATGCTAAAATTTGCAACAATGTTTCACTGAATGATCTGAAAATAACAGAATCTATTGAGAACCTGTTTGAGTTGGCATACTAATCGGGATAGGTTGGTTTAGACACTGTAGTTTTTTTCATAGTATGTAGCTTTCAATCTCTGTTTTCTTTTCATTGTTAGCTTTGTTCACTAAGATTACATGAAGTTTATTTGATATTGTGTTATAGCTCTGCAAGTACACCGGTTGTTGTATTGAAAAGAATTAGATATACACTTTTGTGTCCTCCAGCTCAACTGTTTGTTTTTGCGTAATGGGTTTATTTCCAAATTGTTTTGTGTGAATGCTAGCTTGTACATAGAGGGGGTACTTGGTGGGTTGCTGTGTGTGTGGCAGAGAGTTCTACTTCCTTGAGCCAAATGTCTGCCAAGTTTGTGAAGGTTTCTCAGCACGTGACATCATAAACTAAAAGGAAAGAATATCAAATTAGCAAACTGTTAATTCATCTAAAGAAATGGAGATTTAAACAGCAGCAGCAAATATCAAAGACAAACTGTTTATTTCTGGAACCAAACACATAGGTAGGTAAAAGGTGACATGCTCAACATACATTTTCTTGGAACATTTTGTCCCTGAAGAATTTATGAATAAACCAATGAAGTATGACACTCCACCCCACTTATGCACCTATATTCTCACACCTGTACCTGCCATTTAAAAAAAATAAAAAAATAAAAAAATAAAAAATATAATAATAATAAGTTCCATGTATTGGTTTATATGTGACTTAAAGTACAATTGGGGGAAGAGTTGTTGTTTGTTAAATGGAGATAGGAAGTCAAGTCCTTCACCCCTTCCTCTAGCGCCAGTTTAGGGGTTTAATGTTGTGATGGGTATTGTCATCTTAGAGGAGGTTTTGAATCATATATGTCTTTGCAGTTATGCAAGTTGAATAATAATTTGGCCTACTGCTCTTTTAGACATCCAGATCATCTTCCTTTGAATGTTGTATTTCTACTTTTTCAACTTCTTTAAACTGTATCATGAATGTATGTGTTGGACCAGTGAAACTGAAAATAAATGGACATACATTGGGGTTCATATAGAGCAGGTGGTGTGTTTCTGGAGTAAAGTGTTTTGATATTTCTGGTTTACCCAAATTAGTCAAGTTTGAAGTTACACTTTTGTTGCTAGTATTATTTTGATATAAGATTTTTTGTTGTTTCTTTGGATAATGGTGCATTGAAATCGATCGTTATGCCAAATTAACTTGTTAAGGAGTGTCCTTATATTGAATGAGTTTGATCCCTGTTGGGTTATAGAAAATTTATTTATGAAAATATTATTTGTTTCCCCAATAGAATGGGTGAACATTGTAGTTAGTTTATTTATGGTTGACAAAGTATCACCATAAGAGTTTTAGTTGATATATATATATATATATATTTATGCTCTTTTCACAACTCTGAAGAAAAAAAAAATATGTGAAAAGAAAAGAAATTGTTTGTATACAGACTTGCTTGTATACGTGTGATATGATTATGGGTATGCAGACTTGCTTGCATATCGGTGCACCGTTCCATGTGTGTTCGGTTGTACGTGTAGATTTAGGAAGAATGTTTGCCATGGATCGAACTTCGGGTGAGATGACATGTTCCTCGAGGTGGCACCCCACTTGGAACATGTACGCTCCGAGTGGTTTCGAAGGCAAGGGAGGCACACTTGGGTGAGGTATGTTCGGCACAGGAGGAGAGTGCGATTGTGGAAAAGTAACGAAATTTCTTTTTGTATATGTGCATGATTACCTTAAAGGAAGAAACTAAATGCTCATTCAACCATTGAATGAGAACTACACGTCTTCCTAAAGGTAGAAAAAAAATGTGTTTGTTTAATATTTCAATAATAGTCTAATATGATTATGAATTGTATTGTTGTTGCATTTATGAGGATTGATAACTCATAAACTTTATTTATTAGTAATAAATAATGCATATTTATTTATTAGGATGATAACACCATTGCCTCATTGAGGAACTACCTGATGGTGTGGTTATTTATTGTTTGGTTTATTTTAATGTTGCCAGGTGCGGATTTATTGATTTGGGGATGAAGATTTCTCACACCAGCTTTATTACTGACCCGAGTGAGCTTTTGCTCCTTGGGTACATTCCTTTTGGAATGTAGCCGAGTAGTCTTTCAGGTTTAGAGATTTTGAGCTGCGTACTGGAGTTCTGCTAGTGAGCTGGCAACGTCAGAGTCTCACCGGGTTAGATTTTTATTTGTTTCAGATGTTTAGTTCATGCTGCTATTTGTTTCTGTGTTATTGAATTTTCACGTCCCGAGTTTTGGGGGAAACGGATAATCCTACGTGGCTTTTGGGATTTTTGTTTCCTTCGAAAATCGGGGCGTGACAATAGTCAAGTTGGAAAGTATTATATAAATTCACAATATAAAAATTGTATTGAAATATTAATGTATTGTAATATCATTGTCTGAATACAAGCTTATAAAGTTAACTTTGACTTAACCTTGTTGAGATAAGAAACTTAAGACTCTTATTTTATTCTGACTTTCCTAACATATCTTATTTTGTAACACTTTCCTATTCTGTAACACAGGTAGACTTCTATTCTTTAACACTTCCCCTCAAGTTGGAGTATATGTTTGTAATACCCAACTTGCTAAGAAGATTATCAAATTGATAAGTGTTCAAAGCTTTAGTGAACAAATATGTTTGTTGATGTAGTGTTCCAATATGCTAAGTCTGAATAGTACCCTCTTTTATCTTTTCTCTAATCAAATGAAAATCAATCTCTACATGTTTCGGTCGCTTATGAAAAACCGGATTAGATGCAATATGGAGTGTAGCCTTGTTGTCACAAAACAAGAGAGCTGCTTGAGGATGATTAATGTGCAAATCATTCAGAATGTACCTCAACCAGGTTAACTCACAACATGTAGAAGCCATGACCCTATATTCTGCTTCAGTTGTAGATCTTGCCACTGTAGTTTGTTTCTTAGCTTTTCAAAAAATTGGTGAATTGCCAAGCATGACACAATAACCTGTAATGGATCTCCTGGTATATCTACATCTAACCCAATTTGCATCACAATAAGCTTTCAACTGTAATGAGCTAGTGGAAGAGAAAAAAATACCCTGTCCTGGTGAAGCCTTGATATACCTCAAGACCTTGTGTGCAGCATCCAAATGTGGTATTCTGGGTTTATCCATAAATTTGACTTAGGACATGTACTGAATAAACCAAATCTGGTCTCGTAATCGTTAAGTATATCAACCTTCCAACAAGAATGCGGTATGTTGCAGGATCTGGTAGTAAATCTCCATTACTCTATGTGAGCATCAAGTTTTGATCCATAGGATAACGTGAAGGCTTTGCTCCATGATACCCTGTGTCCTCCAATATTTCAAGTGCATATTTTCGTTGAGATAAAACAATCCCTTTGCATGACCTCGCGACTTCAATGCCAAGGAAATATTTAAATTTTCCTAAATCTTTGAGCTTGGACTTTGCAGCCAAAAATTTCTTTGTTTCTTCAATATATTGGAGGTCATTACCTACCAATATTACATCATCAACATATACGAGAATTAAATTAAAGTTTTTACCCTTGGATTGGACGAATAATGAGTAATCAGCCTTAAACTGATTGTAACCGGCTGATATGAGAGCTAAGGATAAGTTAAGGAACCATTGTCTCGAGGCTTGCTTGAGACCATTTAAGGACTTGTTCAACTTATATACTCGAGTCTCTCCCTTTCGGCTGAATCTAGGAGGAAAACTCATGTACACATCCTCAAAAAGATCACCATAAAGAAAAACACTGTTGACATAAATGCCAACCCTGTGTGGCTGCAAGAGCAAGGAAAATACGAATGGTGGTCAATCTAGCAGCAGAAACAAATGTCTCTTTGTAATCAATACCTTAAATTTGACTGTATCATTTAGCCATAAGGCAGGCTTTGTAGCGCTCAACACTACCATCTGGATTAAGTTTTATCTTATAGCCCATTTACAACCAACCGAATGCTTGTCAGGAGGAAGAGGTTGTAGTCCAAGTGTTATTGGTTTCTACAGCATCAATTTCAATTCTCATGGCTTGACGCCACTTTGGATCTTGCATAGGCAGCATAAAACTGGTGGGTTCTTTGACTAAAGAAATGAAAGTAGTGTAAGCCTTGTGAGAAGTGGATAAATGGTCATAGGAAAGAAAATCAGAAAGGGGGTAAACAATACATGTAGAAGGCCCAACGTTCGAAGCAGATGAGTGAATCGGGAAGGCAATCGAGCATCAAGATGATATTGTTGAAGATAAGATGGTTCACGGGTGGCACGAGTAGAGGTGCGAGGTGGGAGAAGGGGTCTTCTAAGGGTGGAATAGGGGCAGAAGCGACCACTTGGGTTTGGGTTTTCGAGGATTTTGCCCTGTCGGTGACTGAGACATTGGATTGGGCGACCGATCGGTGGGAGTGGTATGATTGGTCAGAGAAAGGCACTGTTGGAGGATCAAAAAGTGGAGCATGAGCGACTGGTCGGGGAAGTGTGTCGGACTGGTCAGTGAGGTGATTGTGCATTTTGTCAGAAAAATAAGGAAAAATCTCCTCATGAAAGATGACATCACGAGAAACAATGATCTTTTTGTGAGTGAGATCGTAGACTTTGTATCCTTTTTGCTCGTGAGGGTATCCAAAAAAGACACATTGACTAGAACAAACATCAAATTTGCTAGGACATTGGGCATGTGTGGAAGCGAAACATAGACAATCAAAGACTCAAAGGTGAGAATAGTTGGGTTGTTTGTTAAAGAAAAGTTCAAAAGGCGTTTTGCTTTTAAGAACAAAGGACGGTGTGCGATTAATGAGATAGGCGGCGGTGAGAATTGCTTCTCCCCAAAAATGTTTAGGGAGATGTGCTTGAAACAAAAGAGCACGAGCGACATTCAAAAAATGTCTATGTTTGCGTTCCGCCACCCCAATTTGTTGGGGCGTAGAGACACAAGAAGTTTGATGGGTAATGCCTTATGAAACATAAAAATCAGTGAGAAAAAATTCAAGTCCATTGTCACTACAAATGGTTTGAATTTTGGAAGAAAATTGGTTTTCAACATAATTAATGAATGAAATTAAGAGTGTGTGTGTGTCAGACTTGTGTTTCAGAAGATAAATCTAAGTGCATCATGTATAATCATCAACAATGGTGACAAGATAACGCGTTCCAGAAAGGGAAGGAACGTGATATCCTCCCCAAATGTCAACATGTAATAAGAAAAAAGGAATAGTACTCGAAATATGGGATGAAGGAAATTTATTTCTAGTTTGTTTGGCTAAAAGTCAAATAACACATTTATTGGAAACACAAGTACTAGCATCACGAAAAGAGACAAGAAGAAGATAGAGAGTTTTGTCCGAAATGTAACCTAGGCGATTATGCCATAACACAGGGTTGTTGTCTTGAGTGATGTGACAAGTGGTGGCGTTGTCCATGTAGTACAAACCATCAAGCTCAATTGTTATCCCAATCATCTTCCCGGATCGAAGGTCATGTATCAGACAAGAATTGTTGAGAAAAATGGTGATGTGGTGGTATTTGAACCACTACTTGTATTGTCGGCCATGGTGGCTTTTTATATTTATTTGTAATCAGTTGGTGCACTGACTAAATCTTGAGGTGCTAATAGTTGACGGTAGCTTCTCCTTTTTTTCAGTTGATGGGAAAGGAGCTTGAAAGGAAAAAGAGAGTAGGGTCTTCTTCAGTCTTCTCCTTTTTCTTCTTGTATCTGCTAAAGAAAAATTTTCATCCCTCTTTCGATTTCAAAGGTCTCCCCCCTTCCTGTTTTCTCTTCTTTTCTCTTCGATGATGGTTCGATGGTGATGATGAGCTCAAACAAGTTTGATGTTGATGGTGATAATGAGTTCGATGATGGTTCGATGGTGGTTCGATGAGTTCTTTCTTCGGGATTTCTATTGATGAGGGAGATCTCTGTCGAAGTAGGGTGTTAATGGAGATCTCTGTTGATGAGGGATGATGATCTCTGATCGGTGATGATGATTGCTCTGTGGCTGGCGGCTTGTTGTGGTTGCAAGCTAATCGGCGATAGGGGGCTGAGTTTGCTTGCGACGAAGAAAGGATGACGAGATGACAGGGTCTGTGGCTGATTGATTGGTGGCTAGAAGTGGTTTTATGACTGGCTGTGAAGGACTCGAGTATGCAAGTTGAACAAGTCCTTATATTGTCTCAAGCAAGCCTCGAGACAATGGTTCCTTAAGTTATCATCCGCTCTCATATCAGCCTGCTACAATCAGTCTAAGGCTGATTACTCATTATTCGTCTGATCCAAGAGTAACAGCTTTACTACAATTCTCATATATGTTGATGATGAACTGATCAGTGACGGTGATGATGTTGCTATTGTTGTTGATTGTGTTGGCTCACACCAATTGTGTTGGCTGGGAATAAGGAGAGGAAAGGAGTTTGTTGGTAGGAGAAGGGTTTGATTCCGTCGTTATGCGGCTAGGGCTTAGTTCCAGATAAAGTCGCTCTGATACCATGTAAAGAATTGTATTGAAATATTATTGTATTGTAATATCATTGTCTAAATACAAACTTATAAAGCTAACTCTGACCAACCTTGTTGAGATAGGAAACCTAAGACTTTTATTCTATTCTGGCTTTCTTAACATACCCTATTTTGTAACACTTTCCTATTTTGTAACATAGGTAGACTTCTATTCTTTAACACACGATGTCATACTGTAAAGAATTGTATTGAAATATTATTGTATTGCATATTGTGTAATATCATTGACGAATATCATTGATGAATACAAACTTATATAGAGCTAACTCTGACCTAACGTTGTAGAGATAGGAAACCTAAGACTTCTATTTTATTCTGACTTTCCTAACCTATTCTGTAACACTTTTCTATTTTGTAACATAGGTAGACTTCTTTTATGTAATACTCTCCTATTTTGTAACATAGGTAGACTTATATTCTTTAACACTCCCCCATAAGCTGAACATGTAGACGTAGACGAAATGTGCAGCTTGGAGGAAACTGTGAAGTCCAATTTGGTGATGAAATCATGATGTCGAGTGATTGTCTAAATCTGGATGATTCCTGTATGAAGAAACCATGACTCAATTCGAGGATTGGTATTGCTCAATTTGAGTCAACATAGATTTTGGATGATTCTTGTATGAAAAAATCTTAACTCAATTCGAGTATTGGTATTGGTGATTCCTGTATGAAGAAATCATGACTCAATTCGAATCAACACAGATTTTGGATGATTCTTGTATAAAGAAATCACGACTCAATTCGAGTCTTGGATTGGTGATTCCTGTATGAAGAAATCCTGACTCAATTCGAGTCTTGGTATTGATGATTCATGTATGAAAAAATCCTGGTATTGATGATTCTTGTATGAAGAAATCATGCTTCAATTCGAGTCTTGGTATTGATGATTCTTGTATGAAGAAATCATGACTCAATTTGAGTCTTGGTGTTGCTCAATTCGAGTCAACACAGATTTTGGTAGTAACCAAATATGGTGGGTGTGAATAGCGGAGTGAAAGGGATTCAAGTTTCTTTCTTTTCCCTTCGTTTCTTCTTCTTTCTGCCATGCGATCTGATGTGCGATCGAACTTGTGACAGGGAGGACAAGAGAAAAATCGCGTGGTCTACATCTATCTGGGTGATGTCCTCGTGTGCGCCAGAGATAGACGTTGCTGTTGTTTTTTATTGAGTTGAGTAAAACTTGAGGTGCAAATAGCCTAGAGCTTTATATCAGTTTGAAGAAATTCTTTCCCTTTTTCTTCTTCTGGGACTTGGGCTTTGAGAGCCAAAGTCAGATCTCGACTCCACATGTTGTAATTGGTAGGAGTAAGTGACTGTGAAACAAGAGCCATCTCAGGTATATGGTGAAGTGGTGGTGTTTGAACTATTGTTTGTATTTTCGGTCATGGTGGTTGTTTGGGTTTTTTTTGTATTTGTGGTGGTACTAAGTAAAGTTGGGGTGCAAATAGCGACTGGGTAAAGAGAAAATAGGCCTTTCTCCCCCTTCCCTCCCGGCGCACTCTAGCAAATCTCCATGGTTTAGTCTCTCTGTGTTGACTTGGAAACCCTAAAGAGAGATGAGAAACGGATCTGGGATGCTTCCTGTGCTTGCCGATACGATTGTGCCCAGCGCTCACGTGGCCCCGCTTCTTGCGATTCTTCTTGAACCGGGTCGTCATGGCTGCTCTTTACCCGAGCGGAAGATGAAAACAGTCTCTTCTCTTCTTTGGCTTTTGGTGAGAAGAGATATTTTTTGCCCGATCGATGCTTTGGCTTTTGGTGATATGTGATGATAAGTGTTGATAGCGACTAAGTAAAGCCGGGGTGCAAATAGCGACTGGTTAAAGAGAAAATAGGCCTTTCTGCCCCTTTCCTCCTGGCGCACTCTAGCAAATCTCCATGGCTGAGTCTCTTTGTGTTGAGTTGGAAACCCTAAAGATATATGAGAAACGGATCTGGGATGCTTCCCGATACGACCGTGCCCAGCTCTCACGTGGCCCCGCTATTAGGTTATGTCAAAGTTAGCTCTGATACCATGTAAAGAATTGTACTAAAATATTATTGTATTGTATATTGTGTAATATCATTGATGAATACAAACTTATATAGAGTTAACTCTGACCTAACCTTGTAGAGATAGGAAACCTAAGACTTTTATTTTATTCTGACTTTCCTAACCTATTCTGTAACACTTTCCTATTTTGTAACATAGGTAGACTTTTTTTTTTTTTTTTTTTTTTTTTTAAATTTGGGTCGTTGACCCTTTTATTTATTAATTCATGCCCGAAGGCTACATGACTGACCCAATAGGGTTAACCAAACCAGACCCGAAGGCTACAATATTGTTGCTACTTAATGTCCTCGTCGCCTCCATCTCGCATAGAGACTTTGCTTTCGCTCCGATCCATTGCCTCCACCTTGCATGAAGACTCGCTTTCGCTTCCCGATCTAGTCCATCTAAGTAGCTGCATTCAATACCCGAAGGCTTATCAACGGCGGAGCAAATGTGCTCCTAATAATCGGGCGAAAACTCACAAAATCCTAACTAGTGAGTCTCGAACCCGCAACCTCTCACAAGGAGAGTGGATGTCCGACCAACTGAGCTACAATTGGTGGACATAGGTAGACTTTTATTATGTAATACTTTGCTATTTTGTAACATAGGTAGACTTCTATTCTTTAACACATACACATTCGTGTTTTGTTAATCTATTACAAATTAAGAGCATTGTATTTTAATTAAAATATATCGATTTTCTAAAAAATCTCAAGAGTAAATGTACATGTGAATTTTATATTTAAATTATTTTGCAAAGAAATATAGGCTATTTGAACTCATCAAAAAACATAAATTAAAGTAAAAGACAGAGTTCTTGAGTTTGCGTGAAAGTTAGACTAATGAGAAAGTTAGTTTTTCTCATCAACAACTTGCTGTTCATTAAGCGATAATGAGAAAGTTAGATGAGTCAACACGATGAAGAGTGGTATTACTTCATTTTTGCTTTAACAGAATAAAAACATTTCTATGAGACAAGATAGAAATTTAAAAAATGGAGGTCTCTTATGATGGGACATAAATAAATCTGAACTTATTCCATCTAGTTAATAAAAGAAAAAGAAAAAACGACTTCAACAAGAAGCACGTTATGAAAATAAAAATTAAAAGAAAATTCCATCCATAACTTCAGTATTTCAAAATTGTTTACAGTAGCAGTTTTAATCAACAACTGAACTTGGGTTCTCTTTTGTTCATTCACAGTACCTTGAATTTCTGGGAGTAAAGAAACGGCTCAAACTCAAGTTGTGGCCGGAGTGGGCGTACTGATTGGATCAAGTCTTACGCTCGGCTATAACAAAATCATTTTATTTTCAGGTTTGTGGATCCTAAATAACCCCCGCTCGCCTTCCAAAAAAAAAAAGTGTATTTCTTCTAACGTTAGTATGGGGAACTTGTGTTGTTGTTGGCAAGTATGATCTTTCTACTTCTTTGTCAGATGACAGTAATCCCTTCCACCTTAGTAGGTTTGTAATCTTTTTTATCATGCAAGAGTGTCTTTTCAATCAAATTCATGATTTTCATTCAGGGTAAATTTGTCAACCATGCAACATTTGTTTCTAGGTAAATGTGTGACCATTGATGCCAAGACTAATTACACAGCAAGGATTATTGTCCTGTCAATGATCCCCTTTATTATTGCCCAATTACCACATATGTTGGCTTCATCTGCTGCTGCTGGTGTAGCCACTCTGATTGTTCTTATTGTAACACTTGCCATGCTATTTGTTTATTGATTCTATCAGGTATTCCATTTCTTTTATATATGTTCTTGATATTGTTTTAAATCGACATTTCCATTGCATCAATTTAAAAAAAAAAAAAACTTGTTGGATATTGTAGGTATTGCAACCATGGATTCGGGACAAAAGACTTGAGTTTTTTATGCATAAGTATAACCAAAAACGTTTTACTACAAAGACTTCTTACTGTCAATGGCAAACCAAATGTGCTTGTTATGACAAAGTATGCTTTCCGTGGTCAACACACTTCATCATGAAACTTGAACACTTATTTGCAAATTTGAATTAATGATGTAATTAAAGATCATTATTTGGATGCAGCTTATTCAACAAAGCTGACCAAAATAATGATAAGTTCATAACACTAACTGAACTTAAAGGATTGATACTTGGAATCCAGTTTGAAGAGGTTGGTTTGACTGAGGAAGATTTTGTGGAGAAGGTTATGGAAGAGTTTGATACCTCTCAATGCTCTCATGATGCTCATATTGACGAAACTGAATTTATCAGAGGAATATCAAAATAGCTTACTCAGACTAAGAAAGCGAATGACAAGAAAAGACGTCATCGATGGCACCTTTTGCATAACTCGTCTTCTCAGGTAAACTATGCCATATTATGTCATACTGTTCACTCTACACCATATAAATATTTTTGTAAGTGTTATTGGGTGATACAGAAAATATTAGCAACTCACTGAAGCGTACTATTCATGGTGATCAACAAAATTAGCTTGTGTTTCACTCAGATCAAATAAAGTCTCTGTCATAATTTTACTCTGGTCAAATGTTTTGAACTACTCCCCTCACACCCTCAAGTTTTGTTTGGCACATTCCGCTCGTGTTGTATTTTAATCCCCATCGGGCTGATATTTATGACTTTTATCCCTTTCAAATAGCTAGGTAGAGTGTTAAGAGTGAACAAAAACTAAACATGATATCAGAGGTTTTGAGAGTGTTGGGATGGCATGTGCTGTCCCTAGTGTGTTGTTTATCACACTATTACTGTTATGTCAATTCCATTGCTGCCGCTCTAGATGATGTGAGGTTGCAGCAACAAACAATACATTTGTGCAGTCTCACTTTATACAATTTTATGATGTTTTCCAAATGAATGCAGGAGATAGGAGAAGAGAATGATCTACTGCTTAATCAAGGGGGTGAAAACAATGCACAGAATGTCAAGTTTCCCTTGTCAATGTACTTCAAAGCAAGATCACTACTGCTGCTAGGAACTTTTCTTCTAGCTCTATTATCAGCACCTCTCATACAATCCGTCATAGATTTGTCAACTGCTGCAAACATTCCTTTCATCTTCATTTCATTCCTTATAGTTCCCTTGGTGGTTAACTACAGAGAAGCTTCTTCAGCAATTGCTTCTATCCACCAAAAGAAGCAACAATCCGCTTCATTAACATTTTCGGAGGTCTGTTTCACCCTTTTAGATGACCAGTAAGTAACTAATTAACCAGTACATATATGTTTCACTTTACCTTATCGGTAATTTTATGCAGATTTACAGTGCGATGTTTATGAACAATATTGTGGGGCTAGCGATATTCTTAGGGATTGTTTATGCAAGAGGCCTGGTGTGGGACTTCTCAGCTGAGGTGCTTCTTGTTCTCATTGTTGGTATTACTATGGGCCTTTCTATACAAGCTTTTGTAGAACATGATCCCTTTTGGACATCTTTTGTGGATTGTTCTTTGTACCCAATTGCTTTTGTCTTGCTTTATATTTTAATTATGTCTTTGGATGGGCTTGAGACCCTTTAGAGGGAAAGCAATGTAAATATAATCAAAAATTCTAGGCTGTCAAGGAATATAGCTATTTTTTTTAGGTTTGGAGTTTTTTACACTTTTATCACTTTTAAAAATAATATTTATAGTCGTGTTTTAAAGTGAATGAATAAAAGTGTAAAAAAAAAAAAATTAGCTCAAAAATAGTTTTGTTTCGTAGCTGCCTAAGGTTACTGAAATATAATATAGACAACATATACAATATGTACAGGCATAAATTATCTGAAAGTCATGTGCATGTGCAACCCATTCCCTTTTCATAAATAAAATATAAGCAAATGAGTGAGGCGCCAGTGACTCATTTTGTATATAAATTGTGAAAAAATATTTATCATGCATTAAAGCTAAACTTGGAACATTTTATCACAAATAAAAAAAAATTGAAATTAATTAATCAGTTGGGTCATGACATAAACCATAAAAGGGTGAATCAGAGATACCCCTACAAATTCATTTATTGAGCATGAGTGACCTTAATTACTCCTAAACTAATCGGTTTTTCCTAATTGCACTGATATTTTGCACTGGTTTTTTGCCTGGTGCAATTAGACACCGTTGGATTGCATCGAGATACGTAATATTACTTATCTCGATGCAATCCAACGGTGCCTGATTGCACCAGGCAAAAAACCAGTGCACTGTAGAAGCACCCAAACTAATATACCCCAATGTAAACAACCTTTAACATAACTAAAATGAGTGACACGCGATTCATTTTTAAGATAAATAATTAGAAATGTTTAAAATGGTACAATTAATCGAGTTAAGTGGCATAAATCTTATAGTAGCTCCTTTAAAATTGAAGTTCCAAAGAAACATAAACCAAAATAGAAGACCATGGTAAATTTAGAAACATAAATGATGTTAACATGGTCTCCCTACAACTCGTTCATTTTTTTTTCTTTGAAAAATAACTCTTTTGCGCTAATAATTGATTGAATTAAACAAAGTATTGTTAAACCAACCCTAAATTGGACATTTAATTGATCTCCACAATTCAATCCGGCCACCTGTATAAATGAGTAAGTTGGATCTTTATTCTTATCTTCTTCAAGAAATTTATGCAGACAAGACGTCAGGTCCCATTCAATCCTCGTAATACCTCAGGATAAGTATTCTAGATATTTGTTGAATTGAAAGAGCAAAAGAGGAAGTCAGTCGGCCTGTAAGTAAAATCTATGTGGTTTGAAATTAAGAAAATATCTTTTCGAATATTTGACCCATTGAATTTGAATTTTTATATCGACACTTATAGCTTTAGACATTGCCAATGAGTAGTCCCTACTTTTAAAAAGGCAACGACCGTTCACCATTAAATTTTATTTCTCACACTACCATTGATTTTTATTATTATTATTATTTTTTTAACTTTCTCATACCACCTATATAAACAAAAAAATTTCTTCCTCACCATTCAAATCGACAAGGCAATGGTTCCTCCTCCCATTCAAAATCTCATTTTCTAAATCTCTCACCATACTCAAATCTCCTCCATCTCCCACAAAATCCCATTAAAGTTGAAACTCTTAAACCCAAACTCAATAATGATGCATAACTTAACATAACAAACAAACCCGAACTTAAAACGAAAAAAAATGAAAATAGGGTAACTTTCGAATCAATTTAAACCTTCAATTGAGACTGATTCTCAAGCTCATAAAAATAAAAAAAAAAAAAAAAAAACAGTTGTACTTTTCTGAGTTATCTAATAAACACAGCTTGAATCACTTAAAAATGTTTTGAAATGAGCAAGTTATGGTCATTTTACTAAAGTCGCGCAAATCTGTCAGAAAAATGAAAACGGGATAGTATTCTTGACTTTTGACCAACTTATTTGCTCGATTGAGACTGATTCTGAAGTTGGTCAAAACACAAAATTTGTAGTACTCTCAGCTATCTAATAAACATAACTTGAATCACTTGACAATGTTTTGAATTGAGCAAGTTATGATCATTTTAGTAAATTCGCGCAAAATAGAAAAAAATAAACAAATAAAAAATTATGTTCGCAGAATTTTTCCTGTTCGCACAATGCGGATACTTTGCAGTGCGGTCTGCGAGCAGAAATTTTTTCTGTTGTTTCAGGCAGTGCATTGCAGGTATAATGTCTTTTTTTTGTTGATCAGTGATCAAATCAGGCATTGTTCATTGCATTGTAGAGCATGTTGATCAGGCATTGTTCATTGCAATGCAGGGTATGTTCATCATTGTTCATTGCATTGTAGGATGTGTGTTCATTCTGGTGCATCATGTTGTTTAATGATCGGGGTATGTTGATCATTGTCAGTGTGTGTGTTGTTCATCCATTGAATTGCATTACATTATAGGTTGCATTACAAGTTGCATTGTTTTGTGTTGTGTTACATAGGGGTGGGCAAAGTCGGTTCGGTTAGGTTTGAGGCCCAAACCCCTTTCGAACCGTTTTCAATCGGTTAGCCCAAATCCAAAACCGAAACCGATTATGTATATGATAAATCGAGGAAATCGGTTGTGCCGAATTTCGGTTCGGTTGGGCTGAAAATTCGGTCTTAACTTTTTTAGCTCATTTTTACAAGCCCATTTTTAGCCCAAATGAAAATTGATAATGAAATTTTTTTAGCCCATTGATTGAAAAATACACATACAAACGAATTTAGCCTAACCTTATAATTGCCTGTCAAAATTTCCCTTATTCTAATGCCCCAGTCAATTAAATCCACAATCATATATTCACGTCACATATATTCCTATCTATTTTAAAACTTTGTGATGAAAAATAGTATTATCCATGGAAAGGCAATCAGTGAAAGAAACTTCACATAGTTGCGCTTAGCTCCCTGCAGAAACAGGTATCACGTTTCCACCCACCTAACCTGTAGCTAAACTGTCAGAAGATAATGCAGAAGTAGCAACAATAACTTACAAGGTTAAAATATCCCAAGAAGTGTAGCATAAACAAAGATTGGTAATATATAACACAGTTTGTTCATCAAGGGGCAAAGAGAGGCAGGCATGTAGGGAGTGGAAATTTTTATTCTCTCCCTTCCTCACTAATTTTGATTACATAGTTCACTCAGTATACATGTCTGACAATATAGATCAATTTACAAATTTCACTATACAAATTGAAAACAAGGAAGCTCATATCATTCTATAATTGTGCTTCATTCTAACTAGCGCAAACACACATCTGACAAGTACAATCACAATTATAGTTGAAAAAAACACTAGTATACTTGTAAAAGTACAAGTATATTTGTAAAATCATCTTGAAGTATAGTTGATTGAACATGAAATCACCTAATAACCAAACGTGTAATCTTAAAACTGAAAGTTTGAAAGTAAATAATATAGACCCAAATAGAAATCTTAACAGCTTCAACTAAAAAATAGAAATTCATTCTTGAGCAACGCAGCAATTCAGCAACCAGCAATTCAATCTTCAGAAATAGAAATCTGTGCAACCCCAGACTCTAGTTCATAGAAACAAAAACAAAACCAGAACTAGGAATATGTAAAGTCTAGAAATGAGAAATAAATAATATTATAATAAACATGTAAGATTACCTGCTTCAAGTTTCTCCAGTTCGGTATACAAATCAAGCTCAGTCTTGGTTGGCTCTTTATATATGGAACACATACTATTACCTATTAGTCAGTCACTGCAACATACTAGACATTCAACCATCTTGGGAGTTAAGCTGGCCCTAAAAGGATCAATGACTTTTTTCCTAAGTTAAAAGTGTAATTGGATAAAATATATACTAGATATTAGCACTCTTGGATGCAACAGTAGAGGCAGGAACAACAAATACATCTCTTGCAAGCTAAGATAAAATATGATATCTAGTTGCATTCTCCTTCCACCAGCCAAGAAGATTGAAATTGCTATTTGAAGGGTCTTCAGCCGGTTCTAGCAAATATTTGTCCACCTCAGTTTTAATCTCCACAACATCCTGTTCCTGCCTAAGTTTCATAAACTCATAAATTTTGTGAGCATGAATGTCCTCCCCAACATCAACAAGTGCATTTTCTGATCTTGGCATGGTGGCATTTATAGAAGGTTTGGCAGCCTCTGGATCAGCATCAGAATACTCATAAAAAAAAGCTGCAAAAACATGGTCTTGATCTCTTCAACCATCACTCGAACCATGGTCTTGTCTTGCTACAACTTGGGGAAGAAGTATTGCAGATACAACAACTTGTACCTAGGATCCACGACTACAGCAATCACACAGATTTTGTTCAAATCCTCCTGCCTTCTCCAATACTTGTCAAATTTTTTCTTTATTGATGTCCCAATGCTGACTAATAGGGGATCATCACTACTGATGCATTTCTCTATCTCTCCTACAATTGTGCACATCCAAAGAAGAGGTTGGTTTGTTGCCACAACCTTGGTACCACTGAACTGTAGTGTCGCATCATAGAAAATCTTCAAAAACTTCACAAGTCTTGTTGCCTTATCCCAGTCAACTAAATTTGGAGGCCCATCCCTTTTTTTTCCACCCACCCCTTTCTAAGAAATAACTCTCCATCTGAGTATCCACATCCTCCAGCCTCATAAAAGCCTTCTTAAACTTCACAACTATATCTAACATGAAATAGGTAGAGTTCCACCTTATGCAAACATCCAAAGGAATAATCCCACCCTTGTACTCTATTTTTTTTCTGAGCAGCACACTTCCTAAACTTCTCTAATCTTGCAGGAGAGGATCTGATGTACTTCACACAATTCCTAATAGCATCTATCGAGGCATCCAACTCCTCCATGCCATTCTTAACAATTAAGTTAAGGATATGGGAGCAGCACCTCATGTGCAAAAATATCCCATTCAGCACTTGCTTCTTCCAATTTCCTATTTTTTCCCTCATATAATCAAGTGCAACTTGATTCGGGCTAGCATTATCAACCACAATAGTAAAAATCTTATTTATTCCCCATCCTATCAAGCATGACTCTACAAGCTTCCCAATGGTCTTGCCCTTATGATTAGGAATTACAACAAAGTTTATTATTCTTTTATGTAAAACCCAATTGTCATCAATAAAGTGTGCTGTTAGGACCATGTAATTGACATTATGGATTGAAGTCCAGTTGTCAAGGACACTCTCTAATAATAGGTACTGAATATTTTTTTCATCCTAGTTTTCTCACTTTGAAAAAGATCCCAGATATCTCTCACTGGAGTCCTACGGGAAGGGAGCTTGAATAGAGGCTTAGTTACCCTCATAAAATCTACAAACCCTTGACCCTCAACATGACTAAAGGGAAGTTCATATCTAATTATCATCCTAGCACAAGCAAGCCTAGAAACCTCAGCATCATAACTAACAGACCTCATATTACCACCATTTTCAGCTGAATCAAAAGTAAGAAACCTCTTTTTTTACCTAGAATGTAAAGGGGACATTTTTTGCATTGATAGAGCATGTGAGTCCTCATACTTGAAGTCCCATTAGACTTGGAATGAATGTTGTAGACTTGGGGGCAGTAGTTGCACTTAGCTTAAGGCTTGTCCATCTTAGAACCATCTGGGTTGGTGAGCTTGGTGAAGTGATCCCATGTTGCACTCTTGTTCTTCCTTTTGGATATAAAATTATCACGAGGAACTTCAGTAGGCTGGACAGTTGGATCGACTACTAAACCACGTGCTATAGGAGTAGTTAATGGTGTGGTTTCATTGGTTTCTATGCTAAAACTAGTTATTTGAGTCGGTGTTGGAGTCTCAAAGTTGCCTTCCATAATCTGTACAATGGAACGTACATAAGCAATCTGAGAAATGCATATTCAACAAACTACCCGACAGACATTACACTATATTCATTCAACAACAAATGCATATTCAAGCACTAAGTACATACTGCATATATAAATGATTGAGTAAATGATCCCTATATATAAATGACGGGTTTATGATCCCTTCTGATTGTGAAATTAGGTTACAATGCTCTGTTTGATTTGACAATTTGAGTGAGTCATGTTTTTTCAATGGTTTTGTTTTGAAAGTGAGTAAATGATTGGAGTTCACTTAATGATCTCATAAAGTAAGTTTGTGTGTGTGAAAACTATATATATACATGTTTGGGCATAAATATGTTGTTTGCATGAGTAGTAAAGAAAAAAAAATTTACTTAATTTTTGGTAGATACTTTCAGGGAAAGTTGTATGAGTTTTTTTCACTGGTCCTACTACCCTATTTCAAAAGGATTTAAATCTTTCGCTAGTGAGCATCACTATTGTCATGCCAAAAAAACAACAATAAAGCAACTAGTTGAGTTATGTTGAAATCCTGAAACGCATCGCTGCAATTACTGCTAGCAGCTCTCAAGAGTAGTTAGAGATCAAACAAATCTGAACATTTCAAGATGTAAATGGTGAGTTCAAATATGCAATATATAGATGTCTCAATAAACTATAAGTCATTCACAGAAAAGTTAAAAGGACTCAGTAAAAAACAAACACAACCCCCCAATGTATGATGTTTTGGAATCTAGGAGTTCCTATGATGAAACCAACTATGTTCCTACGTTTGTATTTTTTTATTTGTATCCTCCTATATGTTTGTTTTATGCTCTGGAAAACTGAAAAAAAATAAAATAAAATAAACAATGGCTTGAAAATATCAGCTAAGACGAGGCAAATCCAAGCTAACTGAAAGTTTGAACAAACAAACAATTTGAAGAAACAAACAAACAAATAATTTTACTCTGTAATACTTGGTAGTATTACAAACAAACAATTTGAACCAGGTGGAACATTCTTACATTTGATAAGTCATCATGATAGATGGCATGACAGCTCAACGGTTAGAGCTTGGCGGATGGTAACACTAGGTCAAGGGTTCAAACCCAGCTTGCGGCATCTTTATGGGTTCTAGGATCCTATAAAAACCTTGCTTGCCTTTCAAAAAAAATAAAAATAAATAAACCATTCCATCCTCACATTATCAAGGTAAAAAAATAGACGCTGATTTGATCTCTCTCCAGTCTCCACATGCACTCCAACTTAATACCCATAGTTCCATAGCAATGTCCTCTTCTACATCACTATTAGACCATACAACTACAACACACCTCTCATACAAACAAAAACCACCCCACATTCTTCATTAGTCATTTATTCATTTCCCCAACTTGTTTTAATCTTTGGTAACAAGAATCCATAAGATCAAACCATTATCATAAATAATGAAAAAGAAAACACATAAAAAATAAAATATTTCAATGACTAACCTGAGTTATTGGAGAATAACTAGAAGCCATTGAGCTAAAGGGGCTTCAGTGGGTGTTTAAAAGGAGGCTTCAGTGGGTGTTTAGAAGGAGGCTTCAATGGATTTTAATGAATGATTGTAGAAGAGTTGAGGAGGGATTTTGATGAGTGATTGCAAAGAAGAGGAGGCCTTTCATTGCAGAAGATGAGGAGGTTTTAAGGTTGGATTTAGGGTTTGAGAGTTTGAGTTTGAGTGAATCAGAATATGAGATGCGGTAAGATACTGAGAAACCAAAAAATATAAACAGAAAGATTTAGATCATATTGGGTTTTTGTTTTTGCCTTTTTGCCTTTGGGGTGTGATACAGTGCGACAGTGTGCAGCATATGCACCAATTAGTCGGTTTGGTCTTTAATCAGACGGTTTAAAACTGTGAACCGATTCCGAACCGTTTTCAGTTCGGTTTTAAATATTTTCTTATCATTCCTTATTTGGTTTGGTTACCGAACCGTATTTAAAACCGGTTCGGTCGGTTAACCAAAATTAAATATGTTTATGCTCACCCCTAGTGTTACATTTGTAAAGGTTTGTAGACCTGACAACTCGATCAAGAAACATTTGTAGATAAACTCCATTAAACTTCATTACATTCATGGTTTACTATTACATAGAAGTCAAATTTCATTACATGAGATAAACTCCAATCCTTATTACTATTACATTATTTACAGATAAACTCCAATCCTCACTGCCCAAACTTACTATTGAACTCATCACAAAGGTTATATAATTTCATTTCCATTTCAACTTTGACATTTACACGTACAGCTGCAGTTGGTGTGGGAGTTTCCTTCACTACTTTCAAATAGTCTTGTAACCACTGGAAGCTATCACAATTATTGCACACCAAGAACCTCTTACGTAGACTCTATGGTCGCTAAGATTTCAATAGTTTCCTTGGTGCTGAGCATCCTTTTGGGCATGAGATTTATTTCCAAGGACATTCCTTGTACCAGTGACCATCAAGTCATAATGGAAACACGTTTTTGAGCTGCCACTCGAAGTAGAGCTTCCTCCTACCTTGACAAGCTTTCCTTTAAGATCAATGTTATCTTTTTTAACCTTTGCCTCAACCTCTTTTATAGCATCTTCCAACCACTTAAATTTGCTACAAGCTGGGAATTGACATTGAAGGTATTTCTTACCTAATGTTAGTCGTTCATTGGAAATCGTCAACATCATTAATCCAGGGCATCATTTTGCACCACACACATTGTATACCCACGGACAAGTAGAAGTATGACCTTCTAGTTCACATATCTGACAAATATTTTGGCCATTCACAAACAATGCAAGTCAATTAAACAACAATTTACATATAATTATGTTTTGGCACATACATAATTTCCAAATTTACTAGTCTGTCCAATCTTCCCCAATCAAAATTTCGCACATTTCAACAAACTGCGAAGGTAAATACACAAATTACATAATTTAGTTACCTCTCCAACAACCCGACGTGTCCACTGGCCAAACTTTGATGTTCCTCAATGTCCTCTCACAGTCTCCCTCCCCAACAGATATGAACTCTTTCTCCCTCTCAATTCAATGTCACTGTAACTTAAACCTACGGTTTCGTTTGGAAAATAAGGAAGTCAACTCACGTGCTTCTTACGTACTGGTTAGGGTAATTGAGGGTTTTCAAATAACTAATGGTTTGTGTTGGTCAAAGCAGTTGACTTAACGATCAATAGGTAAAATGGGGATTAGACGAAATAAACAAAATTAATGGCATCCATCTAGGGTTACACCTAAATTAATGGGGGCTAAAAGATAAATAACCCTTAATAATGTTTGCATCTCATGGAAACACACATGGACACATTTCAAAGGCAATAACTTACTCATTTTAGGTCTTGTTGCGTGTTTTTGAGCCATCCACAACAATCATTCCATGCAAGTAAAGGCAGCGAATTTTTTACATGACCACTTTTGTTGAAGAAACACCACCTCTTTTTTTGTTGATGCACATTACCAATATAAACCCCTCTCCCATCACTATTCATCTTCTTCCACCTTTTTTCTCTTTCACAACAAAGACAGAGCAGCACCACCCTGCCACCACCTTTTATATCTTCATTTTCTATTTTGTTGTTGTTGTTATTGTTGTTCTAATCCTTCGATATTCCTCATCTCGCTCTTTTCTCTTTTATTCTTCTCCACTGCCGGCTGCACCATCCCACCTCCACCTCATTCCAATCTTCTTATCTTATTCTTCCCTTCTCCTTTTTTTCTCTGCCCTCGAGCATATTCATGTGAATGGAAAGCTGTGTGTGCGGGGGTGGTGCCATAGACGGTAGAGAATAAGAAGAGGAAGAAAAAAAATGAGAAGTGTGACCGGCCAGCGGGACAAGGCGAGGCGTTGCGGTGGTGGGGCCAGGCGGTGCGGTGGTGGGGCCAGGCGGTGCAGTGGTGGTGTTGTTCCCTAAGAAAGGAAAAAAAAAGGAGCTATGAGAGGAGATGGTGGGTTTTTTATTTACATTGGTGATATCCTTCAGTAGGTGATGATGTGCTTCAGAAAGGCGGGAGTGGTGGTATCAAAAAGTCACCACCGCAATTGAAATATGTCATCCATTTTGTGTCTTGTTGGGTGTAATCAAAGAATGTGATCTCTTGAAATATGTTACAATTTTACAAAATATTTTTTATTTATTTTAGAGTTATAAAAATATGTTTTGAAATTCGAAATACTTATTTTTCCAAAAACAATATTCAATCTCCATATATTTTAACATGCTTTAATTTTATTTCAATCTCAAAATATTTTTATGTGAATGACTCTTATATAGTATGTAGTTTGTACGACACTATATGTCTTGTAAGATTTTTTATTTAAGATTTTAAAATGCATAATTTATATTGTTATATTCAAAATTACAGTAGAAAATTTTACGCTATTTTTACACAGAGAATTATATCATGAAATTTTTTTTTTAAAAATCAGGGGATCGATATTAACTCGAAAAATGAAATTACAATCCTTGGTTGTAATTAGGGCATCACAATAAACTCTAGAGTGAAAAATGTAATTATGAAAGGAACTTTCTCATGATATTGTATTTCTAGCCCCTAGGTATAGTTGAAATGCCTACATTTTTCATTCGTACTGTTATTTGGGGATTTGAAAATATAAGCAAATGAGTGAGCCCGTGACTCATTTTGTTTATGAATTGTGAAAAACATTTATCATGCACTAAAGCTAAAGTTATAACATTTTATGTCAAATAAAAAAGGGAAATTAATTAATCATTTGGGTCATGACATAAACCATAAAAGGGCAAATCAGAGATACCCTAAAAATTCAATTTAATTATCAGAACGTTAACCCTTTTAGTCGGTTCAACATGAGAGACCTAAATTACCCCTAAACTAATACACCCCAAAGTGTAAACAACTTTTAACATAACTAAAATGAGTGACACGCGACTCATTTTTAAGATAAACAATTGGAAATGTTTAATACTGGAGTATTGTTCGTGCCGTTGGCACACTACATAATTTTATTTTTACCAAATATTTTGTATTGGACACCTCCGTCACTACCTCCATTTTCTCTCTCAATCATTATTGAAGTGTAAGCCTATTCTACGGTAAAAATATATATTATACATTTTTAGGGTTAAACTCCTTTAAATTTGAATACTTGGGGAGTGGGGGATTTAAATGCCGAGAATGAATTTTTCCCCAATCTTAAATTCGCCAAAACATGAAGTTTAGGGTTTTTGCTTAAATGTGCATTAAGATGTCCCACTCATTTTTTTTTGGTATGATCGGTCTGTCTCATTGCTTTGAAAAATATTAAAGACGTGAAATATATTATATGTTTTCTAATTATAAAATACATATTTTAAAAAATTTAGCGTTTGTGTTGATTATTGATTTTGTTGGAAAGATCTTCAAAAATACATTTCAACGATACTAAGTTTTCCATAATTCAACAACGATGTAGATAGTTATGATAATTTTCATTTTGCTAAAAGGAAAACACAATATTTTCTCTCTCCGCCACATGTACATTCCACCAACTTTTTTCAAAAGTTTTTAATTATTTTTTCCTTTTTACATGTTTTATATTTATCAATATGCCATCATTCAAAATTAATCTCAACCCTCAAATTCAATACATTTCCCAACTTTCAATCCTAACCATCTTTTATCTCCAATACTTATGATTTGATTTTGTCTCAGTCAGCAGTGAATAATAAAACACATATCTGAATTGTAAGATAGATATTCATGCACTAAATGGTACGAGTTAAGTGGCATAAATCATATAGTAGCTCCTTTAAAATTGAAGTTCCAAAGAAACATAAACCAAAATAGAAGACCATCGTGTATAGGTTAATTTAAAAACATGAATGATGTTAACATGGTCTCCCTACAACTCATTCATTTTTTTCTTTGAAAAGCAACTCTTTTGCGCTAATAATTGATTGCATCAAAGAAAGTATTGTTAAACCAACCCTAAATTGGACATTTAATTGATCTCCATGATTCAATCCGGCCACCTATAAAAATGAGTAAGCTGGATCTTTATTCATATCTTCTTGAATCTTGATGTTCTGTAACTCATGGAAATTTATGCAGAAAAGGCATCAGATCCCATTCAATCCTCCTCATACCTCAGGATATACGTGTTCTAGATATTTTTTGAACTTTTAACAAAAAAGAAAAAAGAAAAAGGAAAAACGAAAAACGAAAAAAGAAAAAAGAAAAGATATTTGTTGAATAGAAAGGGTAAACGTGAAAAGTCTGTCGGCCAGTAAATAAAATCCATACAATTTGAAATTAAGAAAAGAACTTTTTTTACATCTTATGGAGTACCAATCTAACAAGGTCAAAAGATGGCTAATAATGTTTGCATCTCATAGAGACATATCACGGGCCCATTCAAGGACAATAACTCAATTTATTTTGGGGTCTTGTTGGATGCTTTTGTCAAGGCATCGACTTTTTGAAACAATTATTTTTGCTCAAGGATATCATCATTTAATTTTTTTTTTTGTTATAATGTGCTGAAGTGCACCATCAATATAAATCTCTCTCACCAATGTTCCTCTTCTTCTCCATTTTATTTTCTCTTTTCACAACAACGATGGTGCAGCACCACCCCGCTACCCCCTTTCCTATTTTTTTTTGTTTTTGTTTTTGTTTTTGTTTTTGTTTTTGTTTTTGTTTTTGTTTTTGTTTTTGTTTTTCTCCTTTCTTCCTCATTTCTTTGTTATTTCTCTAATTTTCCTCTCTTCGTCTCTTTTTTCTTCTCTTCTTCTCCACTGTCGACGACACCACCATGCCCCCCTCTTTTTTCTTATTTTCTTGTTCTCTTTTCCTCTATTTTTTCCCGCCCTCAAGCAGTGTGAATGGGGAACCCCCACTCATACAATTCTTCATTTGAGCAAATCTACTCGAGGGCAGAAAAGGCGGGGTGGGTAGTGCTATCGGCTGTGGAGAATAAGAGAAGAAAAAAGAGAAAATAAGAAGAAGAAATTAGAAAATAGGTGTGGTGATAGGGTGGGGTGAGGCAGTGCAGTTGTGGTGTTGCTCCCTGATAAAGAAGTTAGGTAATAGTATATTTTGTTTATATTAGTGGTGTTCTTCATAGGCGGTGTTGTGCTTCAGAAAGTAGGGGGTGGTGTCCTTCAATAACAATGGTGGTGTCTAAAAGTCGATGTCGTAATTAAAATATGTCATCCATTTTGTGTTTTGTTGGTGTAATCAAGGAATCTTATTTCTAGATGGCAGTGGGGCGGATTTTCACAGATATCCGCTACACTCACCCCGTTTGGGGCGGATTTGGTAAAGGGTTTTTGGATTTTGGGGCGGATATGGATTTTAGCCATATCCGCCCCGCAGATATCCGTTTAATTAGTGAAGTTACTAAAATACCCTCAGTTTAATTAGTGAAATTACAAATATACTTTTACTATATAAAGGAGAAATGTATTCCCCTCATCTCACATTGTCCCCCTTTCACTCACATTCTCCCCTTCTCTCTCACAACAATTAGCAAAGACGGAGGCGAAGGCCGTGGCCGAGGCCGAAGCCCGAAGGGTTGTCCCGATCGTCCCTTCTTATCTCTTCACAGCGAAGGCGGTGGTTGAAGCTCGAAAGGTCATCTTCATCCCTTCTTCTCCTTCTCACAGACACTCGAAGACGAAGGGATTAATCCTCCTCCCTTCTTCTGCTGAGATTTCGCAAGGAATATCCATCCTCCTCCCTCTTTCTGCTGCTGCTGTGACGGTCTTCCTCCTTCCTCCTCCCTGCTGCGACGACGATCTTCCTCCTCGCGGTGATCCCCTCCCTTCCCCTGGTCCTCTTCGTCCCTTCATCTCTGATCTCTGATCTGATGAGATGAGATGAGATGAAATGATCTCTGATCTGATCAACGATTATCTCTGATCCGATCTCTAATCTGATCAGCGATGATCTCTGATCTGTGATGAGATGATCCGTGATCTGAGATGAGATATGATCTCTGAGATTCTTTTGATTGATTTTTTTTTTGTAATTTTTGTATGATTTATTGTAATTTTTCTATAGATTCTTTGTAATTTTGTGTTACATCTGATGAATGAAGTATAATATCTGACAAATGAAATATAATTTATTATAGTTAGAATCTTAGATGAATGAAGTATATAATAACTAGATTTATTGTAGTTTGTAGTTAAATGGAAGAGGAATAACTAAAATCAGTAACTGAACCACAAACCGTAAACAGATTGGCGGGGCGGGGCAGATATCCACCAATCCGCACGGGGCGATTATGGTTTTTACTTTAAATTGTAAACGTATTGGCCGGACGGATTCGGGGATCCGATATTCCTGATAGATCGGGGATGGATTTGCTCAAATCCGCCCCATTGCCATCCCTAATCTGATTTCTTGAAATATGTCGAAATTTTATAATTTTTTTTATTTGGAGTTATCGAATTATCTTTTGAAATTCTGATAGGGGCATAATTAGGCTATTTTTAGTACCATATTTCTATATATATTTTTAGCTATTACTTGTTAATTATGATACTAATTGCTATTTTTGTATTTGTGTATGTTTCCAATTACAAGATTCTAAAATAGAAACTAAGTGAAACAAATTGCACAAGGAAACCACACAAACAAGGAAACCAAGCAAAGAAGGAAACAAAACAATTATAAAAGGGATGATACTTTGCTTTGAAGAAATCCATCCAGCAATAGCCTCTTAATCCACCGCCGCAGCTAGGGGTGGGCAAACGGGTCGACGATCCGCGGATTCAACTCGAACCGGACCGTTTTCCTCTAAACGGTCCGGATTTAAATTATAATTTTTTAGATACGGTCCGGATCGGTCCGGATCCGTTATAAAATGGTCCGGTCCCGGTTCCTAATTTTCAAAACCAAACGGTCCGGGTTGGACCCGTCCGGACCGTTTCAAATCCCATTTACTATAAATTATAAAACCCTAACCATCAACCAAACCTAAACCTAAACCGCCAAAGCCAACCAATCTCTTCTCTGTCTCTGCAAAACCTAAGGAAGATCTCCTTCTCCTCTCCTCTCCTCAGTCATCTCCTCTCCTCTCTCTGCTAGTGCTCTCTGTCTCGAGAAGGAGATCTCCTTCTCCTCTCCTCTCCTCAGTCCTCTCCTCTCCTCTCTCTGTCGAAGGGACGAGATCTGTCGAAGAAGAGGTCTGTCGAAGGGTCATCTGTCGAAGAAGAGGTCTGTCGAAGAAGAGATCAGCGAGATCTCCCTCTCCTCTCTCTGCTCTCTGTCTCGAGAAGGAGATCTCCTTCTCCTCTCCTCTCCTCAGTCCTCTCCTCTCCTCTCTCTGTCGAAGGGACGAGATCTGTCGAAGAAGAGGTCTGTCGAAGAGTCATCTGTCGAAGAAGAGGTCTGTCGAAACAGATGGAGAGCTCCGGTTGTCCGCCTAACATGTTCACGTATATGATTTTGGTTGATGGGTTTTGTAAGGCAAAGAGGGTGGATGAAGCCTTTAAAGTTTTTGAAACAATGAGGAAAAGGAATGTGGATCCGAATGAATCCACCTATAGGTTGTTGGTTCATGGGATGTGTCAGTGTTTAGATCCAGGTAAAGCATACGAGTTGTTCGTCAAATTGGTAGAAAGGGAACCCAAATTATCTAAACATGCTTGCGAGACCATATTGTATTGAGCTTGTGGAAGCAGAAATCACTGACATGGATTGGGAGAGCACCTTCCACTTGTGCCATTTGCCCAAATCGAATGTTTTCGAGGTCCCTGATCTCAACACTGAGTACAGATAATCACTTGTAAGCACTTAGTTTATATGTTGAATCACTTAAAAATGTTGTCTTGTATGAATTCTTTATTTGTTTCAACCACTGAATGAATTGGCTTGGTGAATGGAATAATACAGGAAGGCAATGATCAGGTTTATATGTTGAATCCTTCTGTTGATTACAGGAACAGTTGTTGTAAAATAGATTTGTCTGATCAATGAGCTTAGTTAAAAATGGCCATTACATGATTCACTGTGAAGTTGAAATAATTTCTCCCATTTTGAACATTGGAACCGTTTGGAACCGTAGGAACCGGACCGTTCCAAACGGTTCGAGTTAGGTTCGGTTCCAATGTTCAAAATGAGGGGATCCGGACCGGACCGGATCTGTTATTTTTAAACGGTTCGAGTTAGGTTCCTCCAAATTCGGAACCGATCCGGACCGTGCCCACCCCTAGCCGCAGCAAGAGACGCATCCTCCCACAGTCGCCGTCATCCTCCTTTACAACAACCATCAAGCCCATCGTCCCCCATCTCTGTCTCAGTTCATCATCCAACCACCTCCATCATCCCCTTTTCCTTCCTAACACCCAACACATGCCCTTCTTCCATCATCACCATCGAACCCTTCAATCGAAACAACAACCCCTCATTCCATCTCTTTTTCGCATCTCTTCCTCGCACAATCTTTATCTCTCAGCCGATTGCCTCCACCAGTCAGATAAAACCCCCATCTCAATCCCTCTTCCTTCCCTCTTCATCCTTTCTCATTCTCAGCCAAAGACTTCATCACCATCCCCCTCGCATCCTCTTCTCACTGGAGCAAAGACTGAAGAAGCAGATCGCGTGAGGAAGGTGAAAGAAGAGTTCATGCTATTTACACCCCAGTTGCCACTCTCTACCACCACGGATCAAGCTACAGTGTTTTGTTTCATTTCTTTACTTATTTTTAGTTTGATATTTAATTATGTATTGCTATTCGAACATGATTAATATGTCTAGCTAAACTTTTCTTAATTAGGGGTGGATTCGAAGCCCCGAACATGCGTTTTATAAATTAATTGAATTTAATATTCTTTGATATTAGTGATTGTGGTTTGCTTAACTACTTTATAGATAACTTTTTTTTGTATGTTTGTTAAGGTGGCCAACTTAGTAAACATGCTAGGATCTGAAGCTAGAGTATATGAAAGTTTCACCTAATTGTTATAATTTTGTACTCACAAGTAGTAAACCAAGGAACGTTGTTAAGGTTAAGTAAAAACCTAGGTAAGAACAAAATGCTGATCATACTTGTAATTGCCTAGTAAGTGTTCATATTTTCCATAAAACTCAATGATCTTAGATTGTTATTTATTTTGCGATTCTTGTTTAGATAGCATGATAAGAATAGTTTGAAAGTGACGCTTAGTTTAATTCAACGAACTTGGGAAAATAATAAGATTAATACAGTGCGGTCATGGTTAGTCTTGAGCATTGTCTCTCACGAGTTAGCAAGTGATTATTGAAGATTGATTTATGAGCATATGTTTGGTGTGTGGAGATAAACCCTTAGCTAATTTCTCATATTTGACACCCCTTTAGTTTTATTATCTTTACAGCAATTTTCGTAGTTATTTTCATAGTTTAATTTAGAAAATCCAATCCCCCATTATTTAATTAATTAGGTTGTTAGTTGTCTTTTAGTTATTATTAGTGTTAATTGACAAACCCTCTAATCCACAGTTTAGAACGATCCATACTTATTTTATACTAAATTCACAAAGCATGGTATTAAATTGTGTGCTACTAAAATTGCGTATCAAATTCGAAATACTCATTTTTTTAGGGGAATTCTCCTGATTTTTTTTTTCAATTTCCATATTATTTTACCTATTTTAATGTTATTTCAGTATTAAAAATTTGTTATGCGAATGATTCTTATGTCAGGGTCGGATCTAGGTGGGGGCAACTTGGCCCACTGAAATTTGATTTTTTTTTAACGTGAGGGCAAGTGGGGTAAGTCAACCCTTACAACCTTTCCCACCCTTTCTGTTTGATTTATTTTCCTTTCCCACCATCGCCACCAGCCATCGAGAACTCCAACCTTTCTTATTTGCTTTGAGGAATAAATATTTTTAAAATATTTTTTCGAGAAGAATTTGTAGCTCGAGGTCTAGTTTTGTATTTTATTTATAAGATTATTTTTGAAATATATAAAAAATCGGATCAATTAATTTTTCCTCAAGATACATGTTGTATTTCGAGGTTCATTTGTAGTTTATTATTTAAAGATCATTTTGGTAATCAACGTGAGCCTTTGGACAGTCAACGCATGTTGATTGCTAGTCCTAAGGGAGACTACAATAATGATTAAAGATAGAGTAACCTCTGATTAATTATATTTTTTTGTAGAAGCAAATCATAAATAACCCAATAGATGGATCAAATTTCTTCCCTAATAGATTAGATGAAAATTTATTTAGCAATTGATGCTTTGTATAGTTATTTATGTATTGTTTGAATAAAAAATTATGTTAAAGTAAATAATTAATATATTATCATTAATTAACTATGATTCATCATTCTGCCCCCTTCAACAAAAGTCCTAGCTCCATCACTGTCTTATATAATATGCAGTTTGTATGACACTATAAGTCATGTGAAATTTTTTATTTAATACTTAAGAGTTTAAAACGCATAATTTATATTGTTAAATTTAAAATTAAATTTTTTTACACTTGCTGCAAAAAAAAATAATAATAAAAAAATAAAAAATAAATCTCTGGAGACCAAAATAAACTCAAAAACAAAATTACAATCCTTGGGTATAATTAGGGATTCACAATAAACCCTGAAACTGAAAAATGTATGGCTATTTATATCAAGAGTTTATGCCTCTCTTGGCTGTAACTAATGAATATGCACACGCGAAATCAATAATTATTATTTACTCTGAATCAATTGTATTGCTGGATAATAAACAATAACAACAACAACAAATAAGTTGTCTTGATACATGTAACACACTATTCTAACTACATAATAACAAAAATTTACGTATTCTACAACAACCCATGATTTCCAATCAAGTTAGAAACTTTCAGTTACTCGTACCAACCTTACTGTTACTCACCTCAACGACACTCGTTTCCTTCCATTCAATTCTTGGTTGAGACTTAAGACACGACAATTTCAACACGCACAATCCCGTCATTTATTGTGAAAATCAAGGGCGAGGGGTATTGTCGGTATAAGGCACCAAAATAGCCAGCCGACCTCCCTTAAAAAACGCTCAATACAATTTCCCACTCATTCCATTTCATTTCCATCTCTCCGTATCTCCCTCTCTCTGTTCTTGACTTCTCACTTCCTCTCTGTTTCATAGATGCAATTCATCAAACACCGAAACTTCCACTCTCTCCGCTTCACCATGGACACAAAGTTTAACAATCACATCCTCACTATCCTCTTCTTCACCACACTGTTTGCACTCACCACGTCCGTGCAAAGCCGATACATCACCACAGTCACCACCACTTCCACTGATCTGATCTCTGACGGCCTAGACAACAACAATGTCCTCCGTCTTCCAGTTCTCCAACTCAAGAACTCTAACTCATCAACGGACGAGACATGCGAGCAGACCTACGGGTTCTTGCCTTGCACCACAACAATCTTAGGCAATCTCTTCCTCATCATTGTTTATGGGTTCTTGATGTTTACAGCGGCGAAGTACTTGTCCAATGGAAGTGAGCTTTTGTTAGAGATTCTTGGGCCTGGTTTGATCGGTGGTCTTCTTTTGCCTACTCTCGGTGCTCTTCCTGATGCTTTGCTCATTCTTGGCAAGTTTCTTATTTTCAGAGAATTGTTTATATGGTATAGTAGTTGAGGTTGATTGATTTTGTTACGTTTGAGATTTGATGAAATTGGACGAATTCAAGTAGCCGGCTGCTTGTTGGTGTCTTGTTTGAGTAAGTTCAGGGAGCTGAGTTCGAGAGCCACTTTTGAACAAAGTTTTAATTTTTTACATTTTTTACTCGTTTTTCACATAGAATAAGTAGAAGGGTAAAAACAAACAAAAACCCGACTCAAAAGTGGCTCTCAAACTTTCAAACTTGGCTCCATAACAGGATTGAACAAAAAACTATCATACCAATCGAATCGATTAAAGTTTCGATTGGTTCGATTTAAATTTGATTTTAAAAAATTTAAAATCGAAGTGATCAGTTTGGTTTTTGATTTTCATATGATTTTAACTGACCAAATTGAATCGACTGAATATATATAATAAATAATATATATTTTATATATAAATAATATAATATGTTTAAAATAGTCGATCGGTTCAGTTTTATATCAGTTTTGGTTCGATTTTAGTCGGTTCGATTACGGTTTGTATAAATTAGAATCGGTTTAGTTTCGGAGCAGTTTTATTAATGGTCGATTTGATTTCGGTTTGAAAATTTTAAAATCGACCTAAGTCGGGTCGGGTCGGTTCACGATTTAGGTGAAAAATCGAATCAATTGTTCGGTTTTCAGCCCTACTCTTTAGAATTGTTGGTCTTATTTAGTTGGAGCAAGTGTAGGTAGCCTGGGCAACCAACCATTTTTTTGCTAGGGTTGGATCTTTTACATTTTTAATCATTTTTTTTAAAATCAAATCACAAACATCAATTATAAAAGAGGTAGAAGTGTAAATATCTCCAACCCTGATAAACAAATGGCTGATGGCCCTGACTCTTTAGAATTGGGGTATTTAAGCTTATCTAGATGAGCTTTTCTATGTGTCGAGGGAAAGGGCGAGGAAACCAGCGAGGTTTTTGAGGTGGCGGGGGGTGAACCGTTCACCTCCCTCGAAATGCGCGCGCGAAACACATCTCGAGGGGGGTGAACGGTTCACCTCCCGCCACCTCAAAAACCTCGCTGGTTTCCTCGCTCTTTCCCTCGACATTTAGAATTTCGCTATCTAGATAGTCAGACCTCTAGCGTCAGATTCGCCCGAAGAGGCACTTCTGCACATTTTTAGGAAAGAGGAGATTTTGAGAGAATCTTGCGTTCTCGAGGAGTTCTTGAAAAGTTCTTCAGAAGATTTCGGGGAGATGTCTCCTAAAAACATGCAGAGAAACCAACCCTGACACGGATTTGACGCTAAGGTCCTCGTTCTTAAGAATTTTTGGATAGTGTAACGTGTTTAATAAGCATGAAAGGTTGGTTGTGTCTGATGTGAGTGGTCTGTTTTTGTGTTGAGATGGAGATTTAACATAGAGATCTAGACGAGTAATGTGTGATGTGGGAATTTTGTTGTCATTTTGATAAATGGCGAGGAAATGAGCGAGGAAATCAGCGAGGGGAGTGAGGTGGAGAGGGGGAACCGTTCATCTTCTCGGGATGTGCGCCGTTGTTTTTTGCGCGCGCATCTCAAGGGATGAACGGCTCCCCTCTCCACCTCACTCCCCTCGCTGGTTTCCTCGCTCATTTCCTCGCCATTTAGAATTTCTGTATCCAAATTCCAAGGTTTTTGAATTGCAATGGGGCGTAAGCAATTTCAAATCTTTGATAGATTTAAGGGAAGGTGAAGGTGAAGGTGATAAACACTTGTATGAACAAGAGATTGACAATCAAACCACCAAGCGAAGCTTGCATTGGGGGTATTTGAGTTACTCAAGAGAAGGGATCGAAATAGCCATTCCTTCTTCACAGATTTCACTGGGACATATTAAACTCTAGTAAGGGGTTTTTGCTGCAGGAAAGAAGATGGCTTTGGTGGGTTTGTTCCAGGCTGAAGAATTTTCGGAATATTGAGTCTATTCAGAAGAGATGTTAGCTTTGATAGGTTTTAGAACTGAATGGTTCTCAGAAACCTGGACTGAACGAATGGTTTGAGGGTTTGGAAAAATTGGGAAGTTATGGATGGATGTGGGACTGAGGTGTAGAGCGCGGGTCTTAAAACCACGGTCTCCTCTTCTAAAGGAGGCCATACTCCAATCCAAGGAGCAGAACAGCCCTGAGATGTTGAAACTTAGTTTCCCCGCTTTGGTTCAAAATGTAAAACTTGGGGCTTGAACCTTGGAGCAGCTGGTCAAGGACAACCTTCCTGAATCGGTTTTTTGTTTTAGGTCCTAATTCTCGTTTCAGTTAAAAATTAAATTCCGCCATCCTGTAGCATTTACATCAATTGTCATCTCCACGATATTGCTCCTAATATAATTTATTCGTTTTGTACAGTCTCTGGACTCTCTGGGACTAAAGAAACAGCTCAAAGCCAGGTCTTAGTTGGAATTGGTTTACTTGCTGGATCAACTGTCATGCTATTGACAGTACTCTGGGGATCTTGTGTCGTTGTTGGCAAGACTGATCTTAAGGATTCTACTCAGATAGATTTGCAGGACATCAAAAAATTCAGCTTAACTGGTAAGTCTTCTACAATCATATAGGTCACCATTGTTCTTGAGGCGTATCCCTTCCGTGTAATAATTTGGTTATGATTTCCTTGCTGTCATGCTTAAATCTTTCATAACCTGGAAGCTCAAATCTTACTTCCATGTTTGTCGCGTGCCCAACTCTGGGAGAGATCTCTATCTCCGAGTTTTTTCATAAATCGGTGAAAAATGATGCACAGCTAACACAACAAATGTGATGCTTTTAGAATGTGAATAGGGCTTATGAGTGAGTGCATCAATATATCATTAAGTTCGTTAGGCTCTTAAGTCATACTTGGATTTGAATAAACTATTTGATTAAAACAATAATCACACAAAAGGAAATAATAACAACAAAACGATAATAATAAATTAATTGGTGTATTAGTCTTTGTTAAGGATTTTGAAGAAAGCTTCTGTTATGGGAAATTTGATTTATTTGCCAATCCTTTGTTTTATGCAGGGTCTGGTGTCAGTGTAGATATTTGGACTAGCTATGCTGCAAGGATCATGACTTTATCAATCGTCCCATTTGTCATTGTTCAATTATCACAAGTTTTCCATACATCTTCTGGAAAACGCTTAGTAATCCTAATTTCACTCATTGCAGCTGTAGTACTGCTACTCTCTTACTGTGCTTATCAGGTATAAATTTATTGTATGTTTCTCAGTAACTCTCTCCTCGGGATTTCTATACTAGATCTGATTTAAGTTTCTTCAATAAATTCAATCAGTTTTATGATCCCAGTCTACTTGATTATGCTAACACATCATGTCCAAAACGATACAACACTATCATACTATATGTACATGATAAGACACTAGTACATATATCATGTAGTCTATGTGATATAAACATTGGCTGAAAAATATTCTTTAATTCTGTATACTTTACCTTTGTTTATAAAAAAAAATGATTTTGGCTACATTTGCCTGTCTAATGTATTGACAATAATTTCTTCATGGTTTAGGTCTTTCAGCCATGGATTCAGACTAGGAAGCTTGAGTATGTAAAGCATAAACACGTAATGTCAGGAATTTTAAGACATTTGAAAAAGCATGCACTAGGAAGGCTACTCACAGATGACGGTGAACCTAATGAGCCTGTTATAAGACAGTAAGTCCTTGATACACTTTCTGGTAATTTAAGTTAGCATTTTGTTTATCTAATATTTTTATTATGGGATATTGGCAGGTTATTTAAAGCAATAGATATGAATGGAGATGGATGTTTATCATATGGGGACTTACGTGCACTGATAATAGGAATCCAATTTGATGAGATAGATTTGGATCAAGAGGAAGCTGCGCAAAAATTAATGTCGGACTTTGATACCACTGGGGATGGTTTGGTTAATAAGGATGAATTTTTCATTGGAATCTCGAACTGGCTTAAAGAGGCCAAGCGTGCTACGAGACGTACTGGTGATCCCAGTCCACACACATCAAAATGTATAGATCACTTTGATAATGTAAGTTTTGTCAAGTTATTGACCGACTTTAATCTTCATATCAATATTGTAGTATGTGATTTTTAAAGATAAATATGCAGGAAGTCAAACAAGAACATGAATTGCTGGGGAATCATAGTGATGAGGTCATGGAGGGAGCTGAGAATCCTAAGTGGGTCATAGTAAAAGCGGTGTCACTGTTGTTGCTGGGAACTGCTATTGCAGCTGCATTTGCAGATCCTCTTGTGGACGCTGTTAACAATTTCTCCTCTGCTACAAGTATACCGTCTTTTTTTATTTCATTTATTGCTTTGCCTCTAGCTACCAACTCCAGTGAAGCAGTGACAGCTATTATATTTGCTAGTAAAAAGAAGAAAAGAACATCTTCTTTGACATATTCTGAGGTATGATTCTTCTCTTCTCCATTCAACGTTCCATGCATCGTAATTACATAAGTAGGTATATACACCAACTCTATATTTCAGGAAAATTAATCTTAAGGGATCTATCCTCAGTATCTAGTTCCTTCTTGACTTTTTTTTTCTCTCTCTCTCTCTCTCTCTCTACTCCCCGTTTACGTATTTAATTATCAAGATAAAAAATGGAAATACAAGATCAAGAAAATCGCCACTTGGAGTATATCAAGTTAAGAAGCCAAGGGGAAAACTTTTAAGTATCTGTTAAGATAGGGTCATCAGTTAAATTTAATTTTCTAACGCTTTTTAATGATCCAGTTTCTTACAAGAGTCGAGATACTTACCGGAATACGATTTTCTTTGAGTACGGATGATAAGTCATAGCATTTTCTTTGAGTACGGATGATAAGTCATAGCATTTCTAGGTTTTGGAATTTTCAACATAGTCTTGATGTTGTTGAGATAATCTGGTATGTTTCCTATAACCAACTTGTGGAAATAAAAACGTTTGAGAAGAACTGACAAGTATCAATGACACGACAAACCAACCAGAAATGTGACATTAATGACCGATAATAGAATCATGCCTAATATGGCCTTTCCCATCAACTTTCACACTGAGAAATATATTCAACCTTTATCATCATCCTTCACATCCATGATACTTTCAAATCTACTTTGTATTGATTTTGTAAGCCAAAAATGCTTGGCATTAGTTGCTGTAGAATACATGAGATATTCTAGGTGAATAGGTCAAGTTGGCCATGAAATAAACATCAGCTTTAGAGTGGAGAATAATCTGAAATATAAGCATATAGAATAATGAGTGAGAGGACAGTTACGAAGATGCACCGAGTAGCGTATGTTGCATGTAATGTTAATTGGAACAACAGACTGCTTGGCAGGGGAGTCTAACTAAGCCCCATCACAAAATAATAATAATAATAAAAAAATCCCTTGATACATGATATTTAGTGTCGTAATGACACCCTCTCATTACATTTGATAAATATATTTTGGAACTCAATGTGTTCAAAGTGAAAGTTTTCATGAATCTCATCCTCACTCCTGCTTGCTGCAGATTTATGGTGCTGTTACTATGAACAACCTTCTATGCCTTGCTGTTTTCCTTGCACTTGTTTATGCAAGAGACCTGACATGGAATTTCTCAGCTGAAGTACTGGTCATTCTAATTGTCTGTGTTGTAATGGGTCTCGTTGGCAGTCTCCGCACTGTCTTTCCTCTATGGATGAGTTTCATTGCATATTTGCTTTATCCATTCTCCTTGGCACTGGTTTATGTTCTCGACTATCAGTTTGGATGGTCATAGATTTCAGTTGAGATTACAAGGAAAGAAATCGGTGCAGAACTCTCTTTCATACATCTTGATCATGGTTGATTGATGCAAGTAATTAAGTCTCAGTAATCTCTTCCAGATATGTCCTGTATTAGAGAACGGCTCTTCATTTTTCATTTCAGATACTGTCTGTATTTCCTTTTGTTTGTTGAGTGTGAATCTCTTACTCCTCATACAGGAAATATCTGTTGTTTTATCGCTTTGAATGCTTTGTATCTGGCTGATACTTTTCTGTAAACTGTGATGAGACTTTCCGTAAGTCTTTAACCAAACTCATTTCTTTCATTTCCATTCTCAATTGGCGGAATGGATAATCCCATTTGTCCATGTTTTAAAAATCCCTCAGGACCTTGGATATCAGACAGTAGTTGCAAAAACTTGAACCCTGGTAATGGGGTTGACCACGACATCCAAAATGCTAGTACCCAATACTGTTGCGTAAGGAGTTTCACAACCATATTCTGATGATCTTATCATATAATAGTCAATTGAGGTAAATGGCACGGACTGTCTGAAATGGTTGTTGGATGCCTTGCTTACACTTGAATCATCTTTTAAAACTACTCTATCCATTTGTTTCATTGCTAATGTTTCTATTAGTATAGTAGACATTGAGCGACGACCTTAACTAATCCATCTTATATCTATGTTTAAATAATTACTTGAAGTTGAATTTATTTATTTATTTCTCCCAAGTCGTACTTTCTTGTACATAATATATCTCATTCTCTCCAACTCATAACCTGCTCAAGAAATCTTCTCTTCCGACATGATGGGAACCAGAGCCACATTCTTCGTTTTGGTTCTCTTCATCGTGGTTAATCAAATGGTTCATGGCCGCTTCATCCAAATGGTTTCCTCTTATTTAGTTTTCAATGGGTTTGATGAGCATGTTGTCGTGCATTTCCTGAGGCAATGTTAGTTCTCGGTAAGTTTTTTTTTTTCATGTCCATTAGGAAACTAGGTTGATTAAAATAAGGCAAATCTGAGTTGCAGGAAATCATATATTGATGAGTTCTTCCCTTCAATCGAATCTATATTTGATGTTTGCTTGTCAATTATTCAATGACTAAGTGTGTTGATGCACTCTAGCATATTCATGTTTTTTTTAAAGAATTTAATTAATCATTAAGTGCAAATTGAAATGCTTGGAAAATCTGTAATATATAAAAAATAATTTATGAGTTTTATCCAAAGAAAAAACCATTGTGAAAAGGTTGATTTTTAAAGTTTTCACATTGCAATAATATCATCCTTTAGCATGCGGATCATGACCAATTTGAGTGTGTAAGGATTTTTTTTATAATTTATAAATAGTTGAGGGTTTTAAAATTTTTATGTGGATGGTTTTAACTATAATTTGTTATTGTTTAAGAGGACTTGGTTTCGATTATAACAGATTTGACCTTTGGAGCGCATTTCATAGTTTCAGGTGTCACACCAACCAATTATTTGCAGAAAGCCCTAGTTCAGTTATAGTAGTAGATTAATTTAACTTTGATTATCAAAATTCTAAAACACATCAGGTTATCCTAATATAAAATCCCCTTGAACTCATCCAATAGTTGGATACATGAGTGGATATGTATCTGTAATAGATTGATCCAGTCAGAGTATAGTTTTTGTATTATAAGACACCAAAAACCGATTCTACTGAACCTATATTAATTCATTGTCCATTGAGAGATAAATTTGTCTTAAATCAATTTAGCTTAAACTTTTAGAATAGATGGCAATTTAATTGACTGAATCCAAAAGTGTGTTCATTGATAAAAGAAAATGTGATGCACATGGCTGATGAAAACAAACAATGCTTTTGTATTGACTCCTTAAAAAATAAAAATAAAAGCGAATGATTCAAGCTTTAATAATTTTTGTTTCTCAGACATTGATTTTGTTGGGAGAATATTAAACAATGCACACAATTAAGAAAGGAATAGAAGAAGACTACACAACTCTATTTTTATTTATTGATACATAACTTGATTTCTTGCCTATATATACTACTCCAAAGAACACTTAAAAAGAAATAAATTTTCATCAATCACACTCTTACATATCAAAAGACACATTTTGATCTTTCATGGTCATGCTTTTCACCATTCACTGTTTTTCGATTTTCACTAAATAGTCAGTAGTATATTGACCATAACTTTCTCAATACAAACCCAATTGATGCACCGTTTGAAGAATTGGAAACTAGACAAAAATCACTTTATTTTGATATATTATAAGCTAAATTCCGATAAGTGTAGCCCCTTCAAACTCTGGTCGAAAGTTGTCTTAAGTTTACTTTTCAACATTCCCTCTTAAACTTGACATCTTTCTAACACCAATCATCATTCTCAACTTCAAAAAAATATCATACTTGAGAAGCTTTGTGAAAATATCAGCAACTTGATCAAGTGATTTCATATACTCTACCACTACGTGCATGTTTTCAATGCATTGTCGAATAAAATGATATTTTGTCTCAATATGCTTGCTTCGATCATGAAACGTCGAGTTTTTTGCTAACGCAGTGGCTAATTTGTTGTCCATCATAATCTTGGTAGCTTCACTTTGCTCAAAATAAAGTTACTTCAATAATATCTTTAACCAAATTGCATGACAAGCACAAACAGTAGCAACAACATACTCGGCTTCACATATTGAAAGAGTGATTATGGGTTGTTTTTTATAACACCAAGAAATTGCATTATTTCCCATAAAGAAAACAAACCCAGTAGTACTCTTTCTATCATTAATATCTCCAGCATAATCGCTATCGCAATAGCCCATCAATTTAAATTCATTTAAAGCCGAATAAAAAATTCCATAATCAAGAGTACCTTTAAGATAACGAACAATTCTCTTGATTGCCTTCATGTGCGTTTCTGACGGATTTTCCATAAAGCGACTTACAAGTCCAACTGAAAATAAAATGTTAGGTCTGGTACAAGTTAAATACCTTAAACTTCCCACAAGACTTTGGAACAATGTTGGATTAACTTTTTTAAGCCCTTCCTTCTTCATCGAAAGTTTAACGCCACATTCCATGGGCGTGTTGACAGGATTGCAATCCAACATGTTAAGCTTCTTTAACACTTCTTTTGCATAAGATTCCTGCGAGATAAAAATCCCTTCCTCCATTTGCTTAACTTCAAGACCCAAATAATAGGACATGAGTCCCATATAACTCATCTCAAACTCTTAAGCCATAGCCTTCTTAAAATCTTCAAATATTATTTGATTGTTTCCTGTGAATATAACATCATCCACATAGATACAAACAAATAACAAATCTTCATTTTCCTTTTTTACATAAAGTGCATATTCATTAACACATCTAGTGAAACCATTATCTTGAAAATACTTATCAAGATGTTATTCCAGGCTATTGGAGCTTGCTTTTATCCATATAAGTTTTTTTTTTTTTTTAATATTAATACCTTTTCATCAAAACCTTTAATAACAAAACCTAAATGTTGTTCAATATAAACCTCTTCCTCAAGGTGACCATTCAAGAAAACATACTTGCCATCCATTTGAAGGATCTTCCATTGATTCTGTGTTGCAAGTGATATTAACATCCAGATTGTCTCCAAACGGGCAACAGGAGTAAAGACCTCATCATAGTGATCAATGCCTTGTTTTTGCTTGTAGCCCTTTGCAACGAGTCTTGGTTTGTATCTTTCTACTTCACCCTTGGAGTTCTTCTTGATTTTATACACCCATTTGACTCCAATAGCCTGATGGCCACTTGGAAGTAATGCAAGCTCTCAAGTGTTGTTCTTTTCAATGGCTTGAATCTCCTCATCCATGGCTTGTATCCATTTCTCATCTTCACAGCTTCTTCAAAACTCAAAGTCTCATCATTGAGAACAAGCAAAATAAATTCTCATTTTCTAACCTTCTAGTTTCTTCATAGAGGTCCTTGAGGCTTGGATGTCTTCGAGGTCCTTCACTTGAGCTAGATGAAGGAGAGGTTGATGATGTTGTTGTAGAAGATGATGTTGGTGTTATTGGAGTTATAATTTCACCTTGGGATTCTTCTAGTAGAGTTTGTTCTTCCTCAAAGCAGGGAAGAAAATCATAAGCCGCTTCATCTTGTATACTCCAATCCCATGTTGCATCTTATTCAAATTCAACATCCCTACTAATCATGACTTTGTTGTTGCTTGGATTGAATAACTTGTAGCCTTTTGAGTTTTCATTATAACCAATAAACACAACTTTCTTCCTCCTATCATCAAGCTTGTTCTTTCTTGCTTCGGAATTTGAACATAGGCAATAGATCAAAATACTCGCAAGTGTGACACACTTGGTTTCTATCCACTGCATGCTTCCTGAGGCGTCACATTCTTCAAACTTTTGGTAGGCAAACGGTTAGAGAGATAAACTGAACATGCAACTGTTTCGGCATCGACTTGCTTTTCAACATGATTTTTGCTATATTGAGGATTGTTCGGTTATTTCTTTCGACGACTTCATTTTGTTGTGGTGATCTAGGAACAGTCATGGGACGCCGAATTCCATGTGTTTCACAAAAGGCCTTGAATTTGTTGGAAGTGAACTCCCTATACCTCTATCGGTTCTTAGAGATTTTATTTCATAGCCAATTTCTTTTTTCAACAAGAGCTTTGAATTTTTTTGAATGCCTCAAAAACCTCACTCTTTTGCTTCAAGAAATAAACTCATGTTTTTCTTGAATAATCATCAATGAAAAGCAAAAAGTAAGAGTTTTTACCAAAAACATAAAAACTTTATTGGACCACAAACATCCGCATGAATAAGTTGTAGTGGGTCGACTGCTCTTGAGTTAGATTGCTTGGGAAAACTCTTTCTTGAATGCTTTCCAAGTAAACAAGCTTCACATAAATGATTGGGGTGATCAATTGTTGGAATACTTTTCACCATCTTCTTTGCTCTTAAGTCTTTAATACACATCTCATGTGCGAGTAATTCTAGCTGGCTTGGGTAACTGGCCTGGGTTGACTGCTTGGGGCGAAAATGCATTTCTGCCCCGCCCCCCCCCCCCCCCCCCCACACCCTCTTTAAACACATTTTTGGAGAAAAGTGAATGTGTTTAAAGAGGGGGTGGAGCAAAAATGCATTTTCGCCCACCCAGGCAGTCACACAGGTCAGCTATACCCAGGCCATTAAGAATTTCTGCTCATGTGCCAAATCCATGATGGATCTTTAACACACATCTTCAAACACATGACTCCTATATTCTTCATATTCAATACGAACATGCGGTTTTTTGTCATAGAAACCTTAGCAATAAGATTTCCTTCATTATCTCTAAGCCAAATAAAGCGATCTTCCATGTTTATTTTGCAACCATTCTCTATAAGTTGCCCAATACTCAAAATATTATTTTTCATTTTAGGAATGTAATAAACGTTAGGAAGAATTTTATGATTTTCAAGCTCATCAAACACGAAATTTGTAGTACTCTGAGTTATCTAATAAACACAATTTAAATCACTTGAAAATATTTTGAAATGAGCAAGTTATGGTCATTTTACTAAAGTCGCAAAAATTTGTCCGAAAAATGAAAACGGGATAGTGTTCCTGACTTTTGACCAACTTATGTGCTTGATCGAGACCGATCCTGAAGTTGGTCAAAACAAAAAAGTTGTAGTACTCTCAGTTATCTAATAAACACAACTTGAATCACTTTAAAAAAAAATTGGGTCATTGACCCTTTTTTATTTATTTATTTATTAATCTATGCCCGAAGGATACATGACTGGCCCTATAGGATTAACCAAATTAGGCCCAAAGGCTACAATATTGTTGCCACTTAATGTCCTCGTTGCCTTCATCTCACATAGAGACTTGCTTTCGCTCCGGTCCATCGCCTCCATCTTATATGAAGACTCATTTTCGCTTAGCTCCGGTCTAGTCCATCTAAGCAGCTGGATTCAATACCCAATAACTTATCAACGGCGGAGCAAATGTGCTCCTAAGAAGCGTTCGAAAACTCACAAAATCCTAACTTGTGAGTCTCGAACCCACGACCCCTCACAAGTAGGGTGGATATCCGACCAACTGAGCTACAATTGGTGGACAATTTGAATCACTTGACAATGTTTTGAAATGAGCAAGTTATGATCATTTTACTAAAGTCGCGCAAACCAAAAGAAATGAATAAATAAATAATTATGTTCGCAAAAAAAAAAATTCTATTCGCACAATGCGGATACTTCACAGTGCACTCTGCGAGCATAATTTTTTTCTATTGTTTCAGGCAGTGCATTGCAGGTATAATGTCTTTTTTGTTGATTAGTGATCATCAAGCATTGTTCATTGCATTGTAGAGTATATATGTTGATCTGGCATTGTTCATTGCAATGCAGGTTATGTTCATCATTTTGCATTGTAGGATGTGTGTGTTCATTCTGGTGCATCCTGTTGTTTATTGATCAAGGTATGTTGATCATTGTCAGTGTGTGTTGTTCATCCATTGAATTGCATTGCATTGCATTACATTACATTATTTGTTGCATTACAAGTTGCATTGTTTTGTGTTGTGTTACATTTGTGAAGGTCTATAGACCTGACCACTCGATCAAGAAACATTTGTAGATAAACTCCATTAAAATTTATTACATTCATGGTTTATTACTACATAAAATCAAACTTCATTACATATGATAAACTCCAATCCCTATTACTATTACATTATTTGCAGATAAACTTCAATCCCCACTACCCAAGTTTACTATTGAACTCATCATAAATGTTATTTAATTCTATTTTCATTTCAACTTTGACGTTTACACGTACACCTGCAGTTGGCGTAGGAGTTGCCTTCATTGCTTTCAAATAGTCTTGTAACCAATGGAAGCTATCACAATTATTGCACACCAAGAACCTCTTACCAAGACTTTATGGTCGCTGAGATTTCAATAATTTCTTTGGTGTTAAGCATCCTTTTGGGCGCAAGGTCTATTTCCAAGGACATTCCTTGTACCAGTGACCATCAAGTCATAATAAAAAAAACACGTTTTTGAGTTGCCACTCGAATTAGAGCCTCCTCCAACCTTGACAAGCTTTCATTTAAGATCAATGTTATCTTCTTTAACCTTTGCCTCAACCTCTTTTATAGCATCTTCCAACCACTTAAATTTGCTACAAGTTGGGAATTGACATTGAAGGTACTTTTTACTTAATGTTAGTCGTTCATTGGAAGTCGTCAACATCATTAATCTAGGCACCAATTTGCACCACACACACTGTATACCCATGGACAAGTAGAAGAAGTGTGACCTTCTAGTTCACATATCTAACAAATATCTTGGCCATTCACAAACAATGCAAATCAATTAAACAATAATTTACATATAATTATGTTTGGCACACACATAATTTCCAAATTTATTAGTCTGTACCCATCTTCCTCAATCAAAATTTCGCACATTTCAACAAATTGAGAAGTTAAATACACAAAATACAAAATTTAGTTACCTTTCCAGCAACACTGACGTGTCCACTGGCCATACTTTGATGTTCCTCAATGTCCTATCTCAATCTCCCTCTCCAGCAAATCAGAACTCTTTCTCCTTCTCAATTCGATGTCACTATAACTGAAACCTAGAGTTTCGTTGGGAAAAAAAGGAAGTCAAATCACATGCTTCTTACGTACTGGTTAGGGTAATTGAGGATTTCCAAATAACTAATGGTTTTTGCTGGTTAAAGTAGTTGACTTAACAGTCAACAGGTAAAATGAGGGTTAGACATAATAAACAGAATTAATGGCATCCATATAGAGTTACACCTAAATTAATGGGGGCTAAAAGATAAATAACCCTTAATAATGTTTGCATCTCATGGAGACACACATGGACACATTTCAAGGGCAATAACTCGCTCATTTTGGGTCTTGTTGTGTGTTTTTGAGCCATCCACAACAATCATTCCATGCAAGTAAAGGCAACGAATTTTTGACACGACCACTTTTGTTGAAGAAAAACCACCTCTTTTTTTTGTTGATGCACACTACCAATATAAACCCCTTTCCCATATTCATCTTCTTCCACCTTCTTTTATCTTTCACAACAATGACAGAGCAGCACCACCCTGCCATCATTGGCCCGCACCACCCTGCCACCACCTTTTATCTCTTCCTTTGTACTTTGTTGTTGTTGTTGTTCTAACCCTTTGTTATTCTTCATCTCTCTCTCTTCTCTTTTATTCTTCTCCACCGCTGGCTGCACCATTCCACCTCCGCCTCATTCTAATATTGCCCTCGAGCAGATTCGTGTGAATGGGGAGTTGTGTGTGCGGGGGTGGTGCCGCAAACGGTAGAGCATAAGAGAAGAGAATAAGAATAAATGAGAAGAGGAAGAAGAATAAAAAGAAGAAAAATAGATGAGAGTTGTGACCGACCAGCGGAGCAAGGCGAGGCGGTGCGATGGTGGGGCCAGGCAGTGCAGTGGTGGTGTTATTCCCTAAGAGAGGAAAAAAATGGAGAAATGAGAGGAGATGATGGGTTTTTTGTTTACATTTGTTGTGTCCTTCAATAGGTGATGATGTGCTCCAGAAAGGCAGTGATGTGCTTCAGCAAGGCGGGAGTGGTGGTGTCAAAAAGTCATTGCCGCAATTGAAATATGCCATCCATATTTGTGTGCTGTTGGGTGTAATCAAGGAATGTGATCTCTTGAAATATGTTAAAATTTTACAAAATATTTTATTCATTTTAGAGTTATAGAAATATCTTTTGAAATTCGAAATACTTATTTTTCCAAAAACAATATTCAATCTCCATATATTTTAACCTGCTTTAGTGTTATTTCAATATCAAAATTTTTTATGTGAATGACTATAATTTGTACGACACTATAAGTCTTGTACGATTTTTTATTTAAGATTTTAAAATGCATAACTTATATTGTTATATTCAAAATTGCAGTAGAAAATTTTACGTTATTTTTATACAAAGAATTATATCATGAAATAGTTTATAAAATCAAGGGACCGGTATTAACTCGAAAAAAGAAATTACAATCCTTGGTTGTAATTAGGGCATCACAATATATAAACTCTGGAGTGAAAAATGTAATTATGAAAGGAACTTTCTTGTGATATTGTATTCCTAGCCCCTAGGTATAGTTGAAATACCTACATTTTTCATACGTATTGTTATTTGGGGATTTGGAACTATTCTGTTCAAGATCTGATATTTGAAATTGTTTTCTAAGGTTTTCAATAGTTTGAAATCGATTAATAACTTCTAAAGACCCTGATGTTTCTTGCATTTCCTCAAAATTTGGGACAACTGGGGAAGGAGCCTCAACACACATTTATGATTTATGAGTATGTTGAGGACTGTTGGTGGATGAGCTCAAACATTGAAGCCTTTACACATCATTCTCACAGTTTATTTTCCACATTTTTTTGTTGTTAAACCGGAGTCATGAAGAAATTTATGTGGTTGTATATATGAGCTTTGCGAGAGAGCCAGACCCACGCTAGGCTGGCCCATCACTATCCATCATTCTAGAGATGTTGAAAATGGGTCTATCTCTAAGATGATGGATTGTGATGGGTCGAGGCTGACACAGTCGTCCCAGTTCTCTAGATTAGGGTGTATATATATATATATATATATATATATATATATATTGGCATAAATTATATTTAAGTGACGTGCATGTGCAAAACATTTGCAAACCATTCCCTTTTCATAAATAAAATATAAGCAAATGAGTGAGCCCGTGACTCATTTTGTTTATAAATTGTGAAAAACATTTATCATGCACTAAAGCTAAAGTTATAACATTTTATGACAAATAAAAAAGGGAAATTAATTAATCAGTTGGGTCATGACATAAACCATAAAAGGGTAAATCAGAGATACCCTAAAAATTCAATTTAATTATCAGAACCTTAACCCTTTTAGTCAGTTCAACATGAGAGACCTAAATAACCCATAAACTAATACACCTCAAAGTGTAAACAACCTTTAACACAACTAAAATGAGTGACACACGACTCATTTTTTAAATAAACAATTGAAAATGTTTAATATTATCATACACTAAATGGTACAATTAATCGAGTTAAGTGGCATAAATCTTATAGTAGCTCCTTTAAAATTGAAGTTCTGAAGAAACATAAACCAAAATAGAAGACCATCGTGCATAGGTTACCTTAGAAACATAAATGATGTTAACATGGTCTCCCTACAACTCGTTCATTTTTTTTCTTTGAAAAACAACTCTTTTACGCTAATAATTGATTGCATCAAAGAAAGTATTGTTAAACCAACCCTAAATTGGACATTTAATTGATCTCCCATGATTCAATCCGGCCACCTATAAAAATGGAACCTTTCTTATATTGTCGAGGAAACCAGCGAGGGGGAGGGGTTTGACCACTCATCCCCTCAATATTCCTGCTGTTGCGTATCTCGAGGATGTATGCATGCCTCTTGAGGGAGATGAGCGGTCACACCCTTCCCCTCGCAGGTTTCCTCGCCATTTAGAATTTCTGATAAAAATGAGCAAACTGGATCTTTATTCTTATCTGCTTCAATCTTGGTGTTCTGTAACTCATCTAGAAATTTATGCAGAAAAGGCACCAGATCCCATCCAATCCTCCACATACCTCAGATATACGTGTTCTAGAATATTTTTTTGAATTTTTAACAAAAAGAAAAGAAGAAGAAGAAATATTTGTTGGATTGAAAGAGTAAACGTAGAACGTCTGTTGGCCAATAAGTAAAATCCATACAGTTTGAAATTAAGAAAAGATGGCTAATAATGTTTGCATCTCATGGAGACATATCACGGGAACCATTCTAGGACAATAACTCAATTCATTTTGGGGTTTTTGGATGCTGTTGGTTACTGTGAGTCCGACAACTGCTCTGTCTCCTACTTTCTTCTTTTCCTCCCTTTCTGTTTGGATTTATTTTCCTTTCCCACCATTGCCACCAGCCATCGAGAACTCCAACCTCTCATATTTTGCTTTGAAGAATAAAGATTTTTAAAATATTTTTTAGATGAATCTCGAGGTCTAGTTTTGTATTTTATTCATAAGATTTTTTTGGAAATACATAAAAACTCGGATCAATTAATTTTTCCTCAAGATACATGTTGTATTTCGAGGTTCATTTGTAGTTTTATTATTTAAAGATCATTTTGGTAATCAACGTGAGCTTTTTGACAGTCAACGCATGTGGATTGCTAGTCCTAAGGGAGACTACAATAATGATTAAAGATAGGGTAACCTATGATTAATTATATTTTTTTATAGAGTCAAATCGTAAATAACTCAATAGATGGATCAAATTTCTTCCCCAATAGATTAGATGAAAATTTATTTAGCATTGATGCTTTGTATAGTTATTTATGTATTGTTTGAATAAAAAAATTATGTTAAATTAATTAATTAATGTATTATCATTAATTAACTATGATTCATCATTCCGCCCCTTCAACAAATGTCCTGGCTTTGTCACTGTCTTATGTAATATGCAGTTTGTACAACACTATAAGTCATGTGAGATTTTTTATTTAATACTTAAGAGTTTAAAACGCATAATTTATATTGTTAAATTTAAAATTAAATTTTTTTTACACTTTTTGCAAAAATAATAATAATTTAAATCAGGTGACCAAAATAAACTCTAAAACAAAATTACAATCCTTGGGTATAATTAGGGATTCACGATAAACCTTGGACTGAAAAATGTATGACTATTTATATCAAGAGTTTATGCCTCTCTTGGCGTCACTTGTTACTAATGAATATGCACAATCACGAATCAATAATTACTATTTACTCTGAATCAATTTTATTGCTAGATTAATGAACAACAACAACAAATGAGTTGTCTTGACACATGTAACACACTATTCTAGCTATGTAATAACAAAAATGTACATCTTCCGCAACAACCCTTGATTTCCTATCAAACTAGAAACTTTCAGTTACTCGTAGTCTCGTACCAATCTTACAGTTAGTCACCTCAATGACCCTCTCGTTTCCTTCCATTCAATTTTTGGTTGAGTCGAGAATTAAGACACGACAATTTCAACAATTTTTAACAAAAAAGAAAAAAAAAAGAGATATTTTGTTGAATTGAAAGGGTAACGTGGAAAGTCTATCGACCAGTAAATAAAATCCATACAGTAAAGATTTTTTTTAACAAGTTGAATTTGCATCTCATGGAGTACCAATTTAAAAGGTCAAAAGATGCTAATTAATGTTTGCATCTCATGGAGACATATCACGGGCCCCATTCAAGGACAATAACTCAATTATTTTGGGGTTTTGTTGGATGCTTTTTTAAAAGCTTTGACTTTTGGAAACAATTATTTTTGCCCAAGGATATCATTATTAGTTTTTTTTTTTTATAATGTATTGAATTACACCGTCAATATAATCCCTCTCTCATCATTGTGTCTCTTTTCTCCATCTTTTCTTATCTCTTTATAGCAATGATGGAGCACACACCCCGCTACCCCTTTCCTCTTTTATTTTGTTTTTGTTTTTCTTTATTCCTCTTCTATTCTCATATCTTCCTCATTTCTTTGTTCTTCCTCTAATGTACCTCTATTCGTCTCTTTTTTCTTCTATTCTTTTCTAGTGTTGATGACACCACTATGCCCTGCCTCATTCTTCTCATTTTCTTCTTTGATCTCTTTTCCTTTATTTTTTCCCACCCTTAAGCAATATGAATGGGAACCCCCAATCGTACAATTCTTCATTTGAGCAAATCTACTCGAGGACAGGAAAAAAAAAAGACGGGGTGGGTGGTGCTACCGGCGATGGGAGAATAAGAGAAAAAAAAAAAAAAAAAAAAAGAAATTAGAAAATAAGTGTGGTGACAGGGTGGGGTGGGTGAGATAGTGCAGTGGTGGTGTGTCCTTGAGAAAGAAATTAGATAATAGTAGATTTTGTTTATATTAGTTGCGTTCTTCATTAGGTGGTGTTGTGCTTCATAAAGTAGAGAAAAAATCAAACACATTCCGAGAAAAGATGAACAGTTTCCACCCCCTACTCCACCCCCTGGGTCCAAAATTTTCATCTTCCACGACAACTCTTGATTATTTCCTTTCAAACTGTAAACTTTCAGTTACTCGTACCAATCTTACCGTTACTCACCTTTCATTTATTGAGAAAATCAAGGGCGAGAGGTACTGTCGGTGTAAGGCACCAAAATAGCCAGCCGACCTCCCTTTCATTTCTACTCATAAAAACGCTCAGTATAATTTCCCACTCATCCCATTTCATCGCCATCTCTCCATATCTCCCTCTCTCTGTTCTTGACTTCTCACTTCCTCTCTGTTTCATATATGATATTCATCAAACACCGAAACCTCCACTCTCTCCGCTTCACCATGGACACAAAGTTTAACATTCACATTCTCACTATCCTCTTCTTCACCACACTGTTTGCACTCACCACGTCCGTGCAAAGCCGATACATCACCACAGTCACCACCACTTCCACTGATCTGATCTCTGACGGCCTAGACAACAACAATGTCCTCCGTCTTCCAGTTCTCCAACTCAAGAACTCTAACTCATCAACGGACGAGACATGCGAGCAGACCTACGGTTCTTGCCTTGCACCACAACAATCTTAGGCAATCTCTTCCTCATCATTGTTTATGGGTTCTTGATGTTTACAGCGGCGAAGTACTTGTCCAATGGAAGTGAGCTTTTGTTAGAGATTCTTGGGCCTGGTTTGATCGGTGGTCTTCTTTTGCCTACTCTCGGTGCTCTTCCTGATGCTTTGCTCATTCTTGGTAAGTTTCTTATTTTCAGAGAATTGTTATGTTCTTCAATCTTGATGTTCCGTAACTCATCTGAAAATTTATGAAGAAAAGGCATCAGATCCCATCCAATCCTCCACATACATCAGATATGGTGTTCTAGATATTTTTTTGAATTTTTAACAAAAAGAGATATTTGTTGAATTGAAAGGATAAACGTGGAAAGTCTGTGGGCCAGTTAATTAAATCCATACAGTTTGAAATTAAAGTCCCCGTTTCCTCGCCCATTAGAAAAGCCCCTGTTTATATGGTATAGTAGTTTTGGGTATTGTTTAGATGGTATAGTAGTTAAGGTTGATTGATTTTAGGGATAGCAGTGGAGTGGATTTTTATGGATATTCGTTTTATTCACCTTGTTTGAAGTGAATTTGGTAAAGGGTTCCTGAATCTTGGGGCGGATACAGATTTTTAATCAGTATCCGTTTATTAATCGGGGCGGATATGGATTTAGCCATATTCGCCCCACGGATATCCATTTAGGTATTGATATTACAAAATTACTCTCGACTTAAAAAAAAAAAAACCCTATATGCCTCTCTCACTCACTTATCATCATTTTGTTTCTCATAGAGATGAAATGAAGAAGTGAAGAGAGAAAAAGACCTTTATCGTTTCTCCTCTCCATCTCTGTCTCGGTCTCCTCTCCACCTCGGCCAAAGACCAACAAGTTTCTCTCGGGCGCCATCGTTTCCTTTTCTGCGCTGTCTCGGTCTCCTCTCCATCTAGGCCAAAGACCAACGGGCAATAGGCCTTTCTCAATCTCCGCCGCGTTGTTCTTATTCTTCAAAAAAAAAAAAAATTGATCTCAGATCTGACAGCGAAAATTTGATCTCAGCGAAGGTGAGGGACGACCACAGACCACCCTTCTCTCTCACACTGAAGGCCGAAGAGTCGTCCCTTCGTCTCCTTCTCACGGACACTCGAAGGTCGTCTCCATCGTGGTCTCCTCTTCATCTCTCTGTCGACCACCTCCCTCTCCCTTCCCTAGCTTCAATACAGATCTCAGATCTGAAATCAAAGATCTGAGTTATATCAGATCTAAAATCTGATTTCAGATATCTTTTTTTTTTTTTTGTAATTTTTGGTATGGTTTTTGTATTTTTTTTTTGTATGGATTCTTTGTAATTTTGTGTTTTACTGATAATGGAGTATATTCTCTGTAATTCTTTGTTATAATTTTGTGCGGATTGGCGGGGCGGATATCCGCATGGGCGGTTACAGATTTTAATTAAAATTGTAAACGAATTGGCGGGCGGATTGGGGGATCCGTTATTCCTGACGGATCGGGGATGGATTTGCTAAAATCCGCCCGTTGCTATCCCTAATTGATTTTGTTATGTTTGAGATTTGATGAAATTGGATGAATTCAAGTAGCCGGCTGCTTGGTGTTTTATTTGAGTAAGTTCAGGGAGTTAAGTTTGAGAGTCACTTTTTGGGTCGAGTTTTAATTTTTTTTTATATTTTTTACTATTTTTTTCAAACATAGAATAAGTAGAAGTGTCAAAAAAAAATCTGACTCAAAAGTGGCTCCCAAACTTGGCTCCTTAGAATTGTTGGTCTTATTTAGTTGGAGCAAGTGTAGGCAGTCACGGGCAGCCATATTTTTGTTAGGGTTGGGCTCTTTTACATTTTATTCATTCTTTTTAAAACACAATCACAAACAACAGTTATAGAAGGGGTAAGAGCCCCAATCCTAGCAAAAAAATGGCTGATAGCCTTGACTTTTTAGAATTGGGGTATTTGAGCTTATCTAAATAGCCAGACCCCTAGCGCCTGGTCCGCCCAGGGAGGCTCCCCTTCACATTTTTAGGAGAGAAGAGATCTTGATTTCTTGATGTGATCTTGAGGAGTTCTTGAAAAGATTTTGAGATCTCATTTTGAGGAGATCTCTCCTAAAAACATGCCAAAGAACCACCCCTGGCACGGATTTGGCGCTAGGGGTCTGGTAGGGGTGGGCACGGACGAGATGGGACGAGATAGACCCATCCCTATCCCATACTGTTCATACGAAGATCGGGACGGGACGGGATGAGAAAAAACCTCATCCCGACCTATTCCTATCCCAAACGGGTTCGACATGGGATGGGACGGGATCAACGTGCTCTCATTTTTTACAAATTACTGCTTACCCAAGACCCAATTTGCTTAGTTGAAAAGAGGCAAAGGCAATTCGTAGAACTACACATAAATGATAGCCTTAGATTGAGTATGCAACATCATAATAAACTACTATAAATGAAAGATGAAATCCACTCTGTAATTAAGATTTTTGCAGAGTTTTGAATGACTAAGAGGTGGACAGTATAATGGCAATAATGAACATGCTCTACTATTTCGAATAGTGAACAAAAAGATGAGTAGATTTGAGGTGCTAAGAAGAATGTTTCATTATTGCTTAAAAAAACAGTTATTGAATTTATTGTCTTGACACGAAATAAAACTCTCCAATGTAGTTAGCAATCCCAGTTTGAGTTTTAAAGAGTTTGCAATTAAATAATTAATTTAGAATTCTAGAAATAAATCAATATCAAGTAGTTGCAGATATAGACTAATATCAATTACACTGATTTTAACTAAATTCATTTTCTTCAATTACATTAATATTGCAATTTTAATAATAAATAAAATATTAATAATAAATATTAGCTCGGGACGGAACGAGATTGGCGTGATTGAAAATCTTCATCACATCCCATTCTAGATCGGGACAGGACGAAATCGAAATGTAATTATTCAATCTCATTAAAACCCGACAAAATCGGAACGAGACGGGACGAAAACGAGATTGCCGGATGGGATGCCACCTTAGGGCCCGGTTCTTAAGAGAATTTTTGGATAGTGTAATGTGTTTAAGTATGAAAGGTTGGTTGTGTTGTGTCTGATGTGAGTGGTTTGTTTTTGTGTTGAGATGGAGATTTAACAAGGAGATCTGGAAGAGTAATGTGTAATGTGGGAATTTTGTTGTCATTTCGATGGATGGAGATAGATATCCAAATTCCAAGGTTTTTGAATTGCAATGGGCGGAAGCCATTTCAAATCTTTGATAGATTTAATGGAAGGTGAAGGTGATAAACACTTGTATGAACAAGAGATTGATAATCAAACCACCAAGCGAAGCTTGCATTGGGGTATTTGAATTACTCAAGAGAAGGGATCGAAATAGCCATTCCTTCTTTACAGATTTCACTGGGACATGTTAAACTCCAGTAAGGGGTTTATGCTGCAGGAAAGAAGATGGCTTTGGTGGGTTTGTTCCAGGCTGAAGAATTTTCGGAATATTGAGTCTATTCAGAAGAGATGTTAGCTTTGGTAGGTTTTAGAACTGAATGGTTCTCAGAGAAACATGGACTGAACGAATGGTTTGAGGGTTTGGAAAAATTGGGAAGTTATGGATGGATGTGGGACTGAGGTGTAGAGCGCGGGTCTCCTCTTCTAAAGGAGGCCATACTCCAATCCAAGGAGCAGAACAGTTCTGAGACGTTGAAACTTATTTTCCCCCTTTGGTTCAAAATGTAAAACTTGGGGCTTGAACCTTGGAGCAGCTGGTCAAGGACAACCTTCAGAATTCGGTTATTTGTTTTAGGTCCTAATTCTCGTTTCAGTTAAAAATTAAATTCCGCCATCCTTGAGCATTTACATAAATTTTATCTCCATGATATTGCTCCTAACATAATTTATATTCGTTTTGTACAGTCTCTGGACTCTCTGGGACTAAAGAAACAGCTCAAAGCCAGGTCTTAGTTGGAATTGGTTTACTTGCTGGATCAACTGTCATGCTATTGACAGTACTCTGGGGATCTTGTGTCGTTGTTGGCAAGACTGATCTTCAGGGTTCTACTCAGATAGACTTGCAGGACATAAAAAAATTCAGCTTAACTGGTAAGTCTTCTACAATCATATAAGTCACCATTGTTATTGAGGCGTATCCCTTCTTCCGTGTAATAATTTGGTTATGATTTCCTTGCTGTCATACTTAAAATCTTTCATAACCTGGAAGCTCAAATCTTACTACCCATGTTTGTCGCGTGCCCAACTCTGGGAGAGATCTCTATCTCCGAGTTTTTTCATAAATCGGTGAAAAATGATGCACAGCTAACACAACAAACGTGTGCTTTTAGAATGTGAATAGGGCATTTGATGAGTGCATCAATATATCATTAAGTTCGTTAGGCTGTTAAGTTCATACTTGGTAACTTGGATTTGAATAAACTATTTGATTAAAAAAATAATCACACAAAAGGAAATAATTAACAACAAAACGATAATAATAAATTAATTGGTGTATTAGTCTTTGTTAAGGATTTTGAAGAATTTCAGTATTGGGAAATTTGATTTATTTACCAATCCTTTGTTTTATGCAGGATCTGGTGTCAGTGTAGATATTTGGACTAGCTATGCTGCAAGGATCATGACTTTATCAATTCGTCCCATTTGTCATTGTTCAATTATCACAAGTTTTCCATACATCTTCTGGAAAACGCTTAGTAATCCTAATTTCACTTATTGCAGCTGTAGCACTGCTACTCTCTTACTGTGCTTATCAGGTATAAATTTATTGTATGTTTCTCAGTAACCCTCTCCTCGGGATTTCTATATTAGATCTGATTTAAGTTTCTTCAATAAATTCAATCAGTTTTATGATACCACTCTACTTGATTATGCTAACACATCTGTCCACAACGATACAACACTATCATACTACATGTACATGATAAGACACTAATGTATTGACAATAATTTCTTCATGGTTTAGGTCTTTCAGCCATGGATTCAGACTAGGAAGCTTGAGTATGTAAAGCATAAACACGTAATGTCAGGAATTTTAAGACATTTGAAAAAGCATGCACTAGGAAGGCTACTCACAGATGACGGTGAACCTAATGACCCTGTTATAAGACAGTAAGTCCTTGTTACACTTTCTGGTAATTTAAGTTAGCATATTGTTTATAATATTTTATTATGGGATATTGGCAGGTTATTTAAACAATAGATACGAATGGAGATGGACATTTATCGTATGGGGAATTACGAGCACTGATAATAGGAATCCGCTTTGATGAGATAGATTTGGATCAAGAGGAAGCTGCGCAAAAAGTAATGTCAGACTTTGATACCACTGGGGATGATTTGGTTAATAAGGATGAATTTGTCGTTGGAATCTCAAAATGGCTTAAAGAGGCCAAGCGTACTACAAGACATACTGGTGATCCCGGTTCACACACATCAAAATTTATAGATCACTTTCATCATGTAAGTTTTGTCGTGTTATTGACCGACTTTAATCTTCTTATCAATATTGTAGTATGTGATTTTTAAAGATAAATATGCAGGAAGTCAAACAAGACACATGAATTGCTGCGGGAATCATAGTGATGAGGTCATGGAGGGAGCTGAGAATCCTAAGTGTGGTCATAGTAAAAGCGGTGTCACTGTTGTTGCTGGGAACTGCTATTGCAGCTGCATTTGCAGATCCTCTTGTAGACGCTGTTAACAATTTCTCGTCTGCTACAAGTATACCATCTTTTTTTATTTCATTTATTGCTTTGCCTCTAGCTACCAACTCCAGTGAAGCAGTGACAGCTATCATATTTGCTAGTAAAAAGAAGAAAAAGAACATCTTCATTGACATATTCTGAGGTATGATTCTTCTCTTCTCCACTCAATTTTCCATGCATCATAATTACATAGTAGGCATATACACCAACTTCTCTATATTTCAGGAAAATTAATCTTCTCAAGGGATCTATCCTCGGTATCATGTGTTCCTTCTTGACCTTTTTTTTTTTTTTTTTCCTCTTTCTCTCTACTCCCTGTTTTATGTATTTAATTATCAGGATAAAAAACGGAAATACAACATCAATTAAATCCCCCACGTTGAGTATATCAAGTTAAGAAGCCAAGGGGAAAACTATTAAGTATTTGTTAAGATAGGGTCACCAGTTAAATATAAATTTCTGTCGCTTTTTAATGATCCAGTTTCTTACAAGAGTCGAAATACTTACTGGAATAGAATTTTCTTTGAGTACAGATGATAAGTCATAGCATTTCTAGGTTTTGGAATTTTCAACATAGTCTCAATGTTGTTGAGAGAATCTGGTATGTTTCCTGTAACCAACTCATGTGGAAATAAAATGTTTGAGAAGAAGTGACCAGTATCAATGTCACGAAAAACCAACCAAAAATGTGACATTAATGACTGATAATAGAATCATTTGCCTAATATGGCCTTTCCCATCAACTTTCACACTTTGAAAATGATATATTCTCCCTTATTATCATCCCTTCACATCCATGATACTTTCAAATCTACTTTCTATTGTAGAATACATGGATATTCTAGCTAGGTGAATAGGTCAAGTTGGCCATGAAATAGACATCAGCTTTAGAGTGGAGAATAATCAGAAATGTATGCATATAGAATAATGAGTGAGAGGACAGTTACGAAGATGCACCGAGTAGCGTATGTTGCATGTAAATGTCCATTGGAACTACAGACTGCTTGGCAGGGAGTCTAACTAATCCCCCACCACAAATAATAATTAAAAAAAATGAATCCCTTGATACATGATATTTAGTGTCGTAACTGACACCCTCTCATTACATTCTATAAATATATTTTGGAACTCAGTGTGTTCAAAGTGAAAGTTTTCATGAATCTCATCCTCACTCCTGTTTGCTGCAGATTTATGGTGCTGTTACTATGAACAACCTTCTATGCCTTGCCGTTTTCCTTGCACTTGTTTATGCAAGAGACCTGACATGGAATTTCTCAGCTGAAGTACTGGTCATTCTAATTGTCTGTGTTGTAATGGGTCTCGTTGGCAGTCTCGCACGGTCTTTCCTCTATGGATGAGTTTCATCGCATATTTGCTTTACCCATTCTCCTTGGCACTGGTTTATGTTCTCGACTATCAGTTTGGATGGTCATAGATTTCAGTTGAGATTACAAGGAAGAAATCGGTACAGAACTCCTTTCATACATCTGGATCATGATTGATTGATGTAAGTAATTGAGTCTCAGTAATCTCTTCCAGATATGTCCTGTATTAGAGAACGGCTCTTCATTTTCATTTCAGATACTTTCCGTATTTTCTTTTGTTTGTTTGATTGTGAATCTCTTACTCATACAGGAAATATCTGTTGTTTATCGCTTTCTCTGTGTCGGGCTTGTACTTTTCTGTAAACTGTGATGAGACTTTACACAAGCCGTTAACCAAACTCTTTTCTTTCATTTCCATTCCCAATTGGTGGAATGGATTATCCCATTTGTCAATATTTAAAAATCCCACAGGGCCTTGGATATCAGACAGTAGTTGCAAAAACTTGAACCCTGGTAATGAGGTTGACCACGACATCATCGAAAATGCTTGTATTCAATGTAAGGAGTTGCACAACCATATTCTGATGATCTTATTATACAATAGTTAATTGCGGTAAATGGCACGGACTGTAAAATGGTTGTTGGATGCCTAGCTTACTTTTAAATCATTTTTAAAATTACCCATTTGTTTCATTGCTGATGTATATATTAGTATAGCAAACATTGAGCGACGACCTCAACTAATCCACCTTTAAATCTATATTTAAGTGATTACTTGAAGTTGCATCAAAGGATTCGGCCACTCAGGTCAGCATTGCATCAAAGGAGTCACAGCTCGGCAACCAACGCACAAAGTCTGGCGAGCAACAGGTAGAGTCCAGAATGACAAAACCCAATTCTGAAGAAGGATGGACTATAGCCAAAGGGAGACATGCTTTCAAGCCTAAGAAAGATGCGAATGGAGCAAATGATACAGCGCTATGTAGTGATAATGGAAAACGCCTAGCAATGCAATAGTGCCTAGTAGTGCTAATGTAGCAGCGCCCAGGAATGCAACTGTCGGAGTGCCTAGTACTGCAAACGTAGTAGCGCCGAATGATGATGAGAATAGCCAACAAATAGTGCTATAGGGAAAAGAGCTAACAACACCAAATCAGGAAAGATGTAGTGAAGAGGTTGATGCCCCGAAATCAGCTTCTACACTTCCTGAAGTAGGACGAGAGATGATTGATGGAAGACAGGGGAAGACCCATTAGCCGCTTGGATTGGCTAACACCCCAAGACATCAATGTTTTGAATTCAGAATTTGCAAGAATAGGCATGGATGCATTGGCCACCAAAATTAACAGTTTACTTGAAGCGATATCAGCAAATGTGGGGCAAAACACTATAGAAGAAGAACATGAGGTTACCATAATACAACCCCCCCCCCCCCAATGAATATGTTTCTCGAAGGTCTTCTCAAGCAAGAAGACAAATCCTAAATTCAGGTAACTGATGATGATAATACAGGTAGAATGCAAATGCTTATTAGAACCTTGTAGGGATGCTAGATTAGTGCTTGCATTCGGTTTTCTATATCATGATTCATTGTGTTTCGATTCCTTACGAAGACTTCTCATACATCTTGGGACCCACATTAGATATGAATCAGGTCTCTGAGAGTGCTTAAAGGATTGATTGATAATTACGAGAAAGAAAAGTTATGGAAGATCTATCATGCAACCACTTGTAGTAGTAGAACACTTTGCAAGGTTACTCCCTAACCTAGACACGCTGAATCTAGAACTAATTAGGTTCTTTGAAGCAAGTTTATTGTTTTGTAGATGATGAAACGAGTGACATATGAGCGATTATAAACTTTATCATCATTTTTTTCATTAAATATGTTCGAAACCCAAAAACCCTAGCTCACTTTCCAAAAAAAAAATATTTTGTTTTATTTCTCCCAAGTGTACTTTCTTAGTACATAATATTTCTCATTCTTCTATTCAACTCGTACGCTGCTCAAGAAATCTTCTCTTCTGACATGATGGGAACCAGAGCCACATTCTTCGTTTTGGCTCTCTTCATGGTGGTTAATCAAATGGTTCATGACTGCCTCATCGAAATGGTTTCCTCTGATTTAGTTTTCGATGGATTTGATGAGCATGTTGTCCGAAATTCATCTGCGATTTGTGAGCCCATCTATGGGTTCTTGCCCTGCACAACTGCTGTTGCAGGACAGATCTTTCTCATGTTACTGTATCAGTACCTGGTGTTCATTGGAGAGAAACACATCTCAGCTGGTACTGAAGTTGTTTTCAGGATCCTTGGGCCTGGTATCTTTGGTGCCAGTGCTTCCGCTATCCTTGGTGCATTTCCTGAGGCAATGTTAGTTCTAGGTAAGCTTTTTTTTCATGTCCATTAGGAAACCAGGTTGATAACCTTACGGCAAATCTGAGTTGCAGGAAATCATATATTGATTAGTTCTTCCTTCAATCGAATCTATGTTTGCTGTTTACTGTTTGCTTGTCAATTATTCAATGACTAGTGTCGCACTCTAGCATATTCAAAGTTTTCTTTAAAGAATTTATAAATCATCAAGTGCAAATTGAAATGCTTGAAAAATCTGTGATATATAAAAAATAATTTATGAGTTTTACCCAAAAAAAAAACCATTGTGAATAGGTTGATTTTTAAAGTTTTCACCTTGCAATAATATCATCCTTTAGCATGGGTGTCATGACGAATTTTTGTCGAATTGAAAAAGTAAAAAAACAATATATATATATATATATATAGTGGTGCTAATTATATGTGTAAAAGGTTCTTTTTATAATTTGTAAATAGTTGAGGGTTTTAAAATATTTTATGTGGATGATTTAAATGTAATTGTTATTGTTTAACAAAACTTGGTTTCGATTATAAAAGATTTGACCTTGCAATTATAATTATTTGCAAAAAGGTTTCGATTATAATTAGTGGTACTAATTATGTGTAAAAGGTTTCGATTATAATTGTTTCAGGTGTGACACCAACCAATTATAATTATTTGCAAAAAGCCCTACTTCAGTTATGGTAGTAAATTGATTTAACTTTGATTATCAAAGTTTTGAAACACATCGGGCTATCCTAATATAAAAGGAAAAATGACTTATAAGGTCTATTTTTTGTAATTATAGATCATTTAATACTTTAATTATTAAAAATACCTCAAAAGACTAATTTTTAATAATTAAAGACTCTTAAAAGTCACAAACTCAACCCATGGTTTAAAATAATTAAAATGTCATTTTTACCTTTAACTTAAGTGATCAATTTTCAAAATTAATTCACCTTTTAAAAATTAATTATAAGTTTACTTTCATATTTTTATATTTTATTTTTTTACTTCCAGATTACCCAGCAAAAATCGATCAACTGTGATTTAGTGACATGAAACAATTTTGAAAAAAATATTAAATTGCGTTAAAAATTGCACATTTCACTTGATTTAGAGTAACTAGAATTTGAATACATAAATAATAAGTGTTTGGGAATATGGGTATATTTGTCATTTTACATATAGTTTAGCCATGGTTTAAGTTTGTGGCCTTTAATAGTTTTGAATTACAAAAAGTAAGCTTTTTGAGGCATTTTTAATTGTTAGGGTCTTATATAGTCTACAATTACAAAAACTAGGTGTTATAAGTCATTATCCATAAGTTATCAATTGTTAAGATCTTATATGGAAACTACAATGAAATGAAGGGAAATTAGGTTACATGAAGGGTCATGTATCCATTAGGGAAACAATTACATGAAAACACTACAATCAATATATATATATTAACGAGTTCTTCCCTTCAATAGTTTAATGAACTCCCCTTTCATTAGGAAACTAGGCCTTATAAGTCATGTATCCATTAGGAATAGTTTGTGTTTTGCTCGAGTTTGATGCCCTACTTTTGGTGAACTTATTATTATCTCCTCAATGTAGTTTGCTTTAGTCTCCTAAGACAAATTTGAATAATTTTTTCTGCAAATGAACTTGATGGACTTATGCTCCCCAAAGTGGTGTGAATTGTTTAATTTTCATGGTATGAGTGTGATGGTGGTTAGAGGTTGGAGGTTTGATTCTTGCCCGCCGAATTAATGATGCATTTTCTAGTATGGAAACCAAAGTCCACCATCATTGTCCATAGACCGATAAATTTGTCTTAAATCAATTAGCTTAAACTTTTAGACTAGATGTAAATTTAACAAAACTGAATCCAAGAGTGTGTTCATTAATAAAAGAAAATGAAAATGTGATGCACGCAGATGATTAAAACAGACAATGCTTTTGTATTGACTTCTTATAAAATAAAAATAAAAGCGAATGATTCAAGCTTTGTTTCTCAGACATTGTTTTCTATTGTGTGTTTTCCTTGATGATTTATGTATATAGTCATTTCCATAAATGTTGCTGTTATAAATTCATTATTTTTTCACAGTATCTGGTGGGTTTCGAAGTAAAGAAACGGCACAAAAGCAGGTCTTGGTAGGAATGGGTTTACTCGCTGGAACTAGGGATGGGCAAACGGGTTGAGGATCCGCGGATTTAAACCGGACTGGACCGTTTTGCTCTAAAACGGTCCGGATTTAATTTTTTTTTTTAGATACGGTTCGGATCGGTCCGGATCCGTTATAAAACGGTCCGGTCCCGGTTTCTATTTTAAAAAAACAAACGGTCCGGGTTGGACCCTTCCGGACCGTTTCAAATTGCATTTAGTATAAAAACCAAAAAACCCTAAACCTAAACAAAAAAATCCCTAAAGCTAAAACTCTCCTCCTCTCCTCTCTTCTCTCTGTCTCTCCCTCTCTTTGTCTCTGTATCGAGAAGGGGAAGGAGATCTCCCTCTCCTCTCTCTGTCTCTGTCTCGAGAAAGGAGATCTCCTCTCTCATCTCCGTCTCCTCCTATCGGTCTCTGTCTCGAGATCAACAGAAAACGAGCGTAGGAAGAAGAAGCAAGAGTCTTTCTGTCTCGAGATCAAAGGTAGAAAGCAGCAGGAGTCCTCTCTCTCGGTCTCTGTCTCGAGATCAACAGAAGAAGCAGAAGAGATCAGCGAGATCAACACTCGCTGAAGAAGCAGAAGAAGAGAGATCAGCGAGAAGAAGCCGAGATCAGCGGGAAGAAGCAGATCAGCAGATCAGGAGAAGAAGCAGAAGAAGCAGCAGAAGAGATCAGCGAGAAGAAGCAGCAGAAGAGATCTAGATGATGGATCGATGATTTCTGGATGATGTTGGTTTTTTTTTTTTTGAATGCAAATTTTTCTGAACTTGATTGGATTTTTTTTTGAATGCAAAATTTTTTTTTGAATGCAAATTATTGTATGAATATGATCGATTATTTCTGGAATATGATTAATTTTCTGTTTATTGTATGAAGTTTGGAACCGTTTGGATAATATCGATTTCTGCAAATTATCGATTTCTGTTTATTGTATGAATAATATCGATTTCTGCAAATTATTGTATGAAGTTTGAACCGTGGAACCGAACCGTTTAGAACGGTTCGAGTTAGGTTCGGTTCCTATTATCAAAATGAAGGGATCCGGACCGGACCGGATCCGTTAAAATGTAAACGGTTCGAGTTAGGTTCCTTCAAATTTGGAACCGATCCGGACCGTGCCCACCCTAACTGGAACAACTGTCACATTTTTGACAGGAATCTGGGGAGCTTGTGTCATAGTTGGCAAGATTGATCTCCGGGTTCTACTGCAGTGGACTTGAAGGACACAGAAGGATTCAGCTGAACTCGCAAGTATTCTATTCTATGACTTAGCTAGTTTGGGTACGGCTATTAAGGAGTATTCTTTCATGCGTGGTGTAATTCATAATAATAATACTGCTAGAATCATTGCTATACTTTTATTCTCTAAACTTGAGGTTCACTTTTAGATTGTTGAATCATGGATCATAGAACTAAATCATTTCAATCAATAGGCTGTGTTTCCGTACTTGGATTTGAATGAGTTATTTGATAAATTTTTTTTAAGAGTGATTGATCTATTAATGAGTTCTTCACTTATGCAGGGTCAGGTATCAGCACGGAAAATTCTAGGGTCGAGGGAGGTAACGAGGGAGGGAGCGAGGAATGGGTGGTAGCCACCCATCCGCCTCAAAGATAAGCACCATCGCACATCTCGAATTCTATGCGCTTATCTCGAGCGGATGGGTGGCTACCACCCATCCCTCGCCCCCTTTCCCTCGCTCCCTCCTCCTCGCTCTGTAGCAAAGCTCATTGCCACAAGGTTTTCACACGTCTTCTGGAAAACGTATAAAGTCTTGATTTCTCTCATTGTAGCTGTTGCACTACTACTCTCGTACTGCCTATACAGGTATTAATTTGTTACACGTTTTTCATTAATCATTCTTTCTTATGTATATCAAAATGGAGGACCTTGGTTTTCCAGATCTTATTCGCACATATGTGCTTATTCCACTTTATTAAATCTTTACATTCCTCATAAGCTGAATACGAAAGAATATGAATCCAATTCCTTTGGGCTTGTCTTATTAGCGAGGAAAGTGCAACCCTCCATCTCCCTCGAGATGCACATTCTCTGCTCGTTTCCTCGCGGATTAGAATTCCCCAATTCCTTTTCAGCATGACCAAGCATCTGCACATGGTGCCTACAGTTACTGTCCCTCTAATTTCTCTCTCTCTTTTCTTTTGTCTTGTCAAATTGATCTACAAGACTTTTGTTCATCTCTTCTACCAGTTTGATTTAGGTTGCCTTTTACTTTCGCAACATGTGAAACCACTAGTTGCTCTTAAAGTCGAGCTGCTAAAGAAGGTGTCACTTATGTACATCAAAGGTCCCAAAGCTTTTATAGACACATGGAAAATACTATCTCCTAACAACATTGATGACTGTAAACATTGCAGAAAGCACCCTTTTTTGGGATCGGAATACAAAAAGAGAGCTTCTAGCCTCGAGGAAAGGGGCGAGGAAATGGGCGAGGTGTGGGTATTACCACTCATCCCCTCGAGATTGTGAAGCTATGCATCTCAAAAACATAAACACGCATCTCAAAGGGAATGAGCACT